>CM046849.1:31804750-31852250 GCA_025618425.1 Heliocidaris tuberculata
CGGTGCTCCATAAATCGGGAAAGAAAGAAAGTCACCGGTTTATACCGCATGCAGTCACACCGCCAAACCGACCCCACAGGCCACATCGACTCTAAACCGACCGATTCTTGGCCATTGGTGGCAATATAATTTGTTTGTTCGGTCTGTTATCGCTCTGGCGTCTGTCTAATTGGTGTGACTATGGTATTATTAAACGGGTCCACTTTGAGAATACTAGCCCTGGTTTCTGCTTATACGGTACTGTTTATGTAGTTGGTATCAGGTTGATTTACATTGTTTGTGCATAAGTTCAGAAACGATTTCATGTATTTCATCTGCAAGATTTTCACAACAGAAGGAATCCATAGTAATATCGGTCAGGGGCGGATCAAGGATGTCGTAAAAGAAGGGGCACAACATTCTGAAAATTTCCTAACAGGCGATGAAAGAAAAAACAACAGTAGGTCATCACATTTTTGGAATACCTTTTTGATACAAATTCTCTGATATTCAAATAAAAAATGAATAACATAAAATGTGTCATCACCTCAGAAAAAAAGGGGGTGGCACAATCTTCGAGTTGTGTCTTAAGTATACCACTGTAACATTTGGGGAGGGGCACGAACCGAATGTGGCCCCTCTAAATCCGCCAGTAATATCAGTAATGGACAAATCCTAACAATAAACATCGAGAAGACGCACTTATTCCAAAACGAAATTTCCATGAGTTGTGTTCTACCCCAAAATAATTATCAAAAAATCAGGAATGTGAGGAAATCTAATGTGAACTAAAGAAGAAAAATATTTAACTTCCAGAAGGCTGTTGAAGAACACAAAGCATGCAAATTATTTGGATGGGTTTTCAATGTATTTCTTGACTGAATTGAAAGTGTCTTTCTCCGTTTTGCCTAAAGGTGTATAAAAGAGAGTGGGCGATATCATACATAACTAATCCTTTTTCACCTATTGTCAACCCTAAGTGGAGTCCCACGCTCACTGAGAACGTGTTTTATTTTCATCATCATGTTTTTGTAGCGTCGGTCGAAATTTTTGACTTAATTCACCTGCGTTTCAAATTTATTGAATGATAATTTGGTCGTCCATTTTAAAAGTATTTTATCATGTTTAATAGGCTTGAATGGCCATTAAAGGCGATTGCAATTGTTGAATAGGCACTTAAAATGAAAACGATCAAAGACAATAAGATATATTAATAGAAATATTGGTAAACTCCAAATCGAATAGAATATTGCTTAGAAACAACTGATGTCATGCAAATTGTGATACTTAATGTCAATAAAGTACTTATAAGGAACTCACTTTCTTATCTCTTATTTTAACAAACATTAATAGTGAGTTACACTGTTTTCATGGAATAATAATTTTTTTTACCTACAAATGTATTACACATTGTCAACGCTATCACTGTGCTTTTAATACAACTTTGTCAAAAGTTAAATTGGAATGCATGTATTTAAGTTTTTTTAATGGGTGTAGTCACTGTTATTGGATACCTTTAATGAGTGAGAGCATTAGCATGGTTTAAGAATTATACACACAAGGTACCTTTGGAACAAGTACGATACCTGAGGCAATAACCGAGGGAGTTTGTACTGTTTCGAAGGTTTCGAGGGTGGATAACTAAACTAATGCCCGAACATGTGTTCTTTTATAAAATGGTGGCTTTGGAGGATCTCTGGCATTTGATAAATCGCTGACTGACTGAGAGACTGACAAAGTTAAATCTAGAAGATTAACCGGCCTAAAATTGCACTTTCTAATGACCGGTTACGTGTCAGGAAAAAACAAAAATTGCCTGGTCCCATGTTCGCTCTCAACCAATCACTTCATTTGGAGCTACGTCATCATTTTATGATTATAGCTATTTCAATTCTTTGAAAATTACGACAACTTTTAGACGTCTTTAATGATGCATAGAAGTATTAAATTAAGTAATCATCGGTGAGTTCTTCTAATTAAATGTCTATCTGTGTAAGCAACCACCTCTGCAGAACGAGTGACCTTTTTATAAAGGCAATAACAACCCACTCGCAAAAACATTATAGACAAACACTTACATGAACTATAGAGTCTTGAAATACATCCATGACTTATTATTCCGATACTATATGCTCATTATCAAGTGTCTTGTCTGATTGTGGTTCATGATGGTATATTGTATTTGTAAAAAGCGTGTAATCATCGGCTATGTGTTGATATGTCGGGTCGAAGGCATTCCTCTCCTGACATCCTTCTCCGTTTTAAGATCTTTACGATTTACCCATGATTCATAATTATACTCTTCTAAATTCTTTACAACGTTAACTGGTTTTAACATTACGTTTGTCACAGTATGCTCGTGTATCATGTGTTCATCGAATGTATTGTTTGTATGTTTCATACTAAAAACAGAAATGAAACGATCAAATTCAAACAAAATCAACTAAATGCATTCTACACAGCTTCTGTGGAATTAATCACACAAATATTGAACAAGATGTATCAAATAATGATACGTATACAGGATATCATAGATTATTTTGATTATTAAAAGCCAGAACCGCATACGATTATAATGTGTGTGTTTGTTTTCACTTTGTGTGAGTATATACATATACATCCAAAATAATGGCGTAGCGTCGGTCCATACATAAAGGGGAAACTGGCGTCAGAGGGTTCCAATTCAATTTTCGGTTTTATTATAAAAAGTACATGACAAAAGTCCAAAGACTAAAATTGTCATATTTACAGTAAAATACAACAAATATAAAAGAAGCTTGTGAACATGCAAAATATCCAATTGGGATGGGGGGGGGGGGGGGGGGGGGGAGGGGACCATTCTCTTGATGGATGTGTGACATTGGGTATTGAACATATGAGAAAGGACATAAAAATATATCAACATTTGTAATATATCATGTACACCTAAAAATGCATTCTATTGATGCATGTGACTTTTACTTACATAGGGCCTACAAGTTCATGTATACTGATTAGCTTTTAAGAGTCTTTGTGACAGGTGCCAAGCTAATCTCTGTTTACACTTGGCAGTGTCAACAATTGTTTGTTTTGGTAATGAGGATACACTCCTCACAACTCATTCGTGTCCAGTAGGGGTGAGTAGGACAAAGAAAATCTCCTCTGCATCATTCTATCAGCATCTCTCAAGAAAGCGACACAATCATAAGAAAGCAGACATCTCTTCTTGAATAGTCCAGCTGTGGTAAGTTACAGCTATTAAAACTTGTATTTGGTTTATGTTTTACATGAGAACATAATGGCTGATATATTTATTCAACAGAATGTGAATCATGGTGTTCAATAATTCATTGTTAGCTAACTAAGTGTAAGGAAAGATATTTAAAGCATAATAATCTACACCCCTTTTACTATCACGACTATAGGTATATGAACTATACTTAATGCTTTGAGTTTCGATATCTAAATTCAGGAAAGTTTACTCAGTAAATTATTTTGTAATGTTTGTCTGCTATAAAAAAAAACTCTTAAAGTGGCATTAAACTGGTAGAACCTGAAAAGCGCCATCTTGTAGTGACTGCTAAATTAGGATTATAATTTTAAAGTTAATTGCATTTTATTTTGAATTTTGACAAACAGCTTGTTTGGATAATAGGCACATTTTATATTTCAAACTATTATTTTTGACTTGCAATCTAGAAAATTGCCTGCAGGTACATTCTAAGCTTCTGCAAACTAGAATGGGCATGAGGCATGATGGGAAAATGAAAGGCACAGACACTTTTCAAACCCTCTGAAAAAGATGGCGCTATTTAGGAGCTTCAGTTTACTGTCACTTTAAACATGTTAAAGAGCCAAAATGTATTGCGACTAGTACTTATTTCCTTTTTAAGATTGTTCATTGTATTAATCATGTGCATTTCCCTTTATCTTGTAGGGTTCGGGTATGATTTTGCAAGATGCAAAATGCTAGTCTGCAATAAAAGATCCTGTAACCATGGTAACATAACCATCATTGTGTGCATATGGTGTTCTTCTTGTCTGTACGACTTTTTGGTGTTACATATGAAATACAGATTAAAATGGCCATCGATCGGGGTAAGTTAAGGGAGGGTGTCCTTTCATCGTCTAAATTCATGTTCCCTTCCCCATTTTCATGATTTTACATTATTTTTTTCTCCCTATTTATGTTCGCTATTCGATGAGGGGGATGTGCCTCAGTGCCCCATACCCCCAATGCTGTAAACCCCTACACAAAATGTGTATAGGTCCACCCCCGATATTTAAAAAAATATTTTTCTCCATATCAAGAAGTATGCTCGACGTGATGAGTTGCTGCCCTTAAAATAACAAAATAACGAGACGAACTAAAGAATCCTTCAACAAACAAACAAACAACAACAAACTAAAATAACAAAGAAATTCAACAATATCAGCAAAAACGATTAAAATGTTATGTACGGACAAAAAGCGTGTAGGTGGCGTCTTTATTGAACTGGAATACCGATAATCACAGCAACAACACTTTTAAAATCTTCGATCCGCCTCTGGAGAGTGTCCACGGGTATTTTGATTTTCGTCGGCATCCTCTTGTTCTGATCAAAACAGGTTCATTTAAAGACATGCTATTCCCATCATTCCTCCTAGGAGCGACATCTATCCCTCTTCAACATTATTCAATTTTTTTCAGCTCTTTATAATTTATCTGCATTTCAATAAGGGCATCATACAAACAATAAAAACCGTGGTCTTTTTATTTCGCTATGGAGATCTTTGTATATCACAGCATGTCCTCTCTTTGAAAGGGTTCATTCGCCGTCACATAATCTTCTTTTTATTTTCCTTGTCTTACAACATCCATGGTGTAATTCAACCGCTCAGATAATTACAACGATGCTCACTAACGAAGTTTGCGCTGTTATATCCAAAATGTCTCCAGAATCACGTTTTCTTTTACGGCTTCCAAGTAATCCTTAAAGTATTTTTAAAGTCTAAAGAGGATGAACTAGTAATGGCCAAAGCGATTGAATTAAAAGAAAGGAAAGAAACTGTCTAGGAGCTATTCTAAAGGGTTAATCATATACTGTAAATAGGAACAATGGGGGTATCATGAGGTTTTTGAAACATCAACATTATACAATCAATTTACTCAATCTGTCTGAAAACACAGGGACAAACGAATGATACAAACACAAGTACTGAGAGAGAAGAGAGAGAGAGAGAGAGAAAGAAAGAGAGAGAGAAAGAAGAGAGAGAGAGAGAAGGAAAAAGAGAGAGTAAGAGAAAGAAAGAAATATAGACAATGAGAGAGAGAGAGAGAGAGAGAGAGAGAGAGAGAGAGAAGAGAGAGAGAGAGAGAGAGAGAGGGGAGGGGGGTGCTGGAGAGAAAAGAGGGAAGGAGAGACAGCGAAAAAAGCTGATATAAAGAAAGATAAGATAATTATGTAGAAAGTGCGATAGTATAAGAGAGAGAGACAGACAGACAGACACACACACACACACACACACACACACATAGTAAGGAGAACGAGTACGAAAGGCATGAAAGGGATAATGGAAAGAAGGATATGAGAGAGGAAGAAGAAAAGGAGGAAAAAAGGAGAGAGAAGGGGGAAGATAAAGAGAGATAGATAGATCGAGTGAGAAAGAGAGACTAAAGAAAGAGAGAGAGCAAGAGAAAGAGAGAGAGGGAGAGGACAAAACAATTCTAGTTCAACCGCGTAGCCAGGATTTAATTTTGGGAAATTGGTGATGAGTAACTAAACGTGCTCCCCAGGGGAATGGGTGCAGGGAGGGGGGAGTTTCCCCTCTCCCGTGCGAAGCGCGAAAGCTCTGACGTTTGAGCAAATTTCAGAGAAAGATAACGGCTCGTAGCAAACATTTTTTTTTTTATTATTTGGACGCAATACTGCACTGTGTCTGTATATGTAACAGGGGTGGGGGAAGTTTCCCCCTTCCCCCACGACACGCGAAAACTTAGACGTTTTAGCAAATTTGTGAGAGAAAGATAATGGCTCGTAGCACATTTTTTAGGCGGAAAGTTAGTTCGACGCCCTGACTGCTTTTCAATTATTTGGACGCAATACTGCACTGTATGCAACATGAGTGGGTGCAGGGAAGGGGGACCCCTGTCGCAGCAATGCGCGAAAACTTTGACGTTTTAGCCAATTTTGAGAGGAAAGGCCTTTTTCTCTCACATCTCCCCCCCCCCCCGCTTTTTCGCTCTCGCTTTTTTTTTGTTGTTGTTAGTTTGCGGGGTTTTTTTATTGGGGGGGGGGGAGGGTGGTGACGGCCCCCACCGCCCCATGGCCACGCGCCTGTTCTAGTTAAGTTGTACACGTCAAAAACACCAGTAAGTGCAATACAAACTGTTCCCCAAAATCCCTGAATAAACATATAAACACGTCACTAGACAGCTAAATTACAATCCTGACAACGAATACATGTATCCATGTCCAAAGAATCAGCATCCTCTGAATTCCAAATTTTACTCCAGTCTCCTACGTAGATGTCCTAGATTCTATCTGGAGAGAGGACTCAAGATTAATCTTAGTCTGGGAGCCTGTCTCAAAATAGTTACCCCATTTTACATATATGAGATTTGACCCCTTAAAGTTACTTAGACCATCCATGTCATTCACAAAACGCTCGTCAGCTCTAACGAAGCCGCTGGGTTTAGCCCAGGGAGCTTTTCGTATTTTTGTAATGTACACCCATACCTCTTCCTTCTGACAAAATCTGGTCCATGGGCTTAAGGGGAATTTTTTTTGCCCCAATTTTTACGGGCCGTCTGACAACCCATCCCGACGAAAATTTTGTCATTTTTTTGGTGTTTTGGTAATATATAGTCATACACCTTCCTTCTGATAAAGTTTGGCGCATAATTATGTTAGCTTGGTTGAAATTGACCCGATTTGGGGGCCATTTTAGGGGGCTCTGGGGACCAAAACCGGTGGCTTCGTTTGAGCTGACAACCTTTCTTTGACCATCCATGTCATTCACAGAAAGGTTGTCAGCTCAAACAAAACCGGTGGCTTCGTTTGAGCTGACAACCTTTCTGTGAATGACATGGATGGTCAAAGTAAATTTAAGGGGTCAAATCTCATATGTAAAATGGGGCGACTATTTCGGGACAGGCTCCAGGCCTGTCTGTCTAGAATACTCAAAAAGGTGAAGTGCTAAAAAAAACAAATCAGGTGCTGCCCAAGGAGTTGCACCTGCCGTGCTAAACTTAGCACCTAAAGTGCTATTTTTGACAAAAGTTTTTTAGGTGCAGAAGAAATGGGTGCTAAAAACAAGTGCTGAGTCAAATGAACCAATGGGGACAATGAATCAGCACCTGAAGAGTTTTGGCAATTTTTCACATCATTTAATTACACATTTTTTGAGGTTTTTGTCTTATTCAGATAATATTGTCTCGGTCAGCGTCTCAAATATATACTCGGTTAATAAAAAAAAAAGGAAACATGATTCAGAAATTGGTCACTGAGTTTATAATCATTGAAAATTTACTATCTCTTATAATATGGTATACTAACCATTTTTAATCACGATAAATAAGAATTGTACATATATATATATATATGAATCTCACGTAATGCGCACTGTAGGTGCTATTAAGAACCCCAATGATTGTTTATAGTGTAAAGTTAAGTTAATAGCACCTTCGAGTGCAATAGCACCTTTGGTTCATAGTGTAAAGTTAATAGCACCTTTGGGTGCTGTAACAAGTAGCACCTGCACTGGTGCTAAAGCAGTACCACTAGTATAGTCACTATACACGAGCACTTGAAAAGTGCTGAAAATAGCTCTCCCGGTGCTTAAGACAGCACCCTTAGTGCAAAATTAGGAGCACTTTTTTGGGGTGCTGTATATAACAAGTAGCACCTGCCCTGGTGCTATAGTAGCACAGTATATGCTGTTCCTATGTGAGCACCTCAAAAGTGCTGTATATAGCCCTCCAAGTGCTAAAAACAGCACTTCAGTTTTTAGAATGAAATTACTAAGCCTCCCTAATGATCTGATAGCTACGATGACCCACAAGAGTATATAAACTCTATATCCGGATCACGCAAAGTATATATTGAAAATAGATAAAAATTATATGTGGATGACTGCTGTAAAGGAGAAGTTCAGAATTCTTGTTTTTTTATAGTTATTAAATTCATTTTAAATTTATTTATTCTTGAAAATTGTTCGTCCCGATGACGGTATGCTTATAGAAAAGGAGATAATGTCGCCCGAGGACCAGTAAGGTAAAGGCAATTACAAGAAATTCATGAATTCTGGTTGGAAGGATATAATCAAAAGTCATAGGCATAGCAAATGGGAACGATTCATTAAAACGGATGTCTAATGTACTCATGAACTATAATCCGGTTCGCCCACCATAATGGTTTATATGACAAGCAATATTGTCTGAAACACGAATCGTACCAGAAAACAGAAATTTATTTAAAGAATAGCTTAACTAATCGAGTATAATACATTCATTCATTCAATAGTATGTCTACGAGGGTCCGCCAATTTCACCATTGTCAGATTTAAGGGGGGGGGGGGTACAACCTAGCCCCTCCCCTGTTCAAATAATAAACCCATATACAGATATAACGCACTTGGAAATATGAAATTTTATATATTGAGCACCCCTTTTACAAATCCCGGATGCGCCCACTGGGTAAAACCGGAAGCTTAAGTTCTGGGAAAGGTAAAAAATAATTTGTAAGCTTTCTCTTTCTTTTTATGTCAGTTTGGAAGATTATCATAGTAGATAATGTCCCCTGAAAAGGATTGCTCTTCAAATGCTCTCACATTCAAAATATGACAAGAAACAGCTGAACATTTGTGTCTAGTCGACTTACACATTTCTGTGTGCAGTGCATATGACTCTTAGCAGGATTGAGTCAATTTCTGATCACTTTGGTGATTCCAAAACCTTACAGCATACACCAATTCTTTTGCGCTATACAATCAACCTTTCCCAATTGCTTTGGGTCAGTTTCTTTCACAATTCAATCTCATGACCAGGGGAGCGTTTCATGAAAGGAAGTTGTCGGATATTTCATCCGGCAGCTGTTATAAGCTACTGAAATCCTTGCATCTGATTGGCTGAGAGTAAATTTGTCGGATAAAATATCTGACAAGTCCTTTCATGAAACGCCCCCCAGAACTCAACTTTATCTTTAAGAATCAAATAAGAGTAAATATGCAATTCAATTCGATTCAGATTAAGAGTCTGATTCGTTAAAATTTTCGACCCCGGTTAATACGGTTAAACAAAATTTATTTTTATATTCCAATACGAAAAGTTTCTTAGTGTCAACACCTGTCACCTTTTCCCTTCAAGCAAATCAGGAGAAACGGAAGCCAATTAACATCAATTATTAATAACCCTCCAGGTCAAATTGACCTCCAATCGGTGTTATAATGAGATATGTGGGCAAGGCCGGGATTGTTAGTGAGCTTACGGAGTGACGGGTCTAGTGTGGTTACCAATTTTTATTAAATTTTTTTTTAAAAGCAAATAAGCAGTCTATGCCTCTAATTCGGATTTTTGCCCTAAAAAATGTCATTCTCTTCTCTTCGAGAAATGTCAATTTTCTCTCTTCAACAATTCAACCAAGTCAAATATTAAACTGCTATCGCAAGGTCTTTTCAGTAATGATCTGACAAGCATCTTACCGTTAGCCCCAAACAAACTTTTTGGAGAAAAAAAAAATGGTTAAATGCATCATAATTGCTAATTTTTATGCTAATCACTTTTTCGTAAAGCCTACGAAAAACAATCAGGGTTCGTCAAAGAGTATAATTATTATTATCATCACTATTATTATCATTATTATTATTATTATTGTTGTTATTATTATTATTATTATTATTATTGTTATTGTTGTTGTTGTTGTTGTTGTTGTTGTTTTTATTATTATTATTATTGTTATTATTGTTATTATTATTATTATTATTGTTGTTGTTTTTGTTGTTGTTATTATTATTATTATTATTGTTGTTGTTGTTGTTGTTGTTATTATTATTATTATTATTATTATTATTATTGTTGTTGTTTTTGTTGTTGTTATTATTATTATTATTATTATTGTTGTTGTTGTTGTTGTTGTTATAATTATTATTATTATTATTATTGTTATTATTATTGTTATTATCATCATCATCATTATTATTATCAAACGATGGTATCATTAGCATTTTAATGGGAATTGAAAAAATAGACGATAGTGTACAACTACTATTTCAAATAATTATGAAAGTAACACCAGAAAATTACACTTAATTATACAATTAACAACGAAAATATTCATACACTTTAAAAAAAAATTTTCTATACACCTTTCATTCTTAAGAAAAACACGAATGACTTTAAAATTACACCTTTCATTCTTAAGAATTAAAAAGACTTCAAAATTAAAAGGGTATGAATATTTTTGTTGTTTATTGCATAATTGTATTTATATACTATAGTAGTCAAATTTGGGCATTGGTTGAATACTTGTAATTGTTCGTTAAAAAAGTGAATAAAATACTCCTGAACCATTGAATTTTGCAAATTGTCTTGAGTAATTATTCTTACAACTGGTTGTCGTATGCTCACGTAACATACACCAGGACAAACTAAGTTTTCACACAGAAAAAAAGACATTGTGGAAAAAAAAAGATAAGTAACTAAAGGGTATGAATAATTTTGTCGTTAACTGTACATGTACGGTATAGCTATACCCACTGCAATGTTGGTGCATTGTGTATACTAGCCATTTAATGCTATTTCGTTAAAAGAACTTACTACATCAGGTATATATATATTTTCTACAGACCTCCATGCGCCACGAATATGAGGTGACGGCTACCCGAATATTAAGGCAGTTTTTAAATTTTTAATCTGAACCACACGAACACGAATACGCACGCACGCACACACGCACACACACCCACACACACAAAAGAAAATCATGAATTTGCAATTCGACTGGCAATGGATGTAATCTGGGGACCAATCATTACAATAAAGAGATCCAAATGTATAATAAAAATAGTGGTCATCATTTCTTTTAATTAAAATCTTTAAGTAAATAGGTCAAAAAAGTATAATAATAAAAATGATGATGATAATAAAGAGTATATGATGAAAGAGATCTAGAATTAGATCAAATAACACAGATGCTATTTGATACCTCTATAAAATACGAGGAGATGAATCAGACCTCGTATACAAGGAAAGAGATTGGAAGGAGATGCGTACATTGCATATGAGGAAATGAAAACGATATTAAAAGAAAATATTCCCAGAATTGCATTGTGCATTGAAACAAGGGTTTAGATTTAATTTCCTTCCCCTCTAGCTATTTCCCATTTTATTTGAGCAGTGCTACATCTAAAGTGACAAGAGGGGCTCTATAATAATTATGCATAAAATTGAAGATGTATCGATCAAATGAAATAAAAACGTATTTCCCAAATCACGGGTTTTGAGATGAGAAAATAATTGAAAACAAACTCTCATGCCTTCTTGCAGAGAATTTATGCAAATTTTTTTCTTGTTCATATTTTATGCCAATGGCACCATCAGGAGAAGAAAAGCGGTCAAAAGCAAAAGTTCAAGACATTTAAAAAGAATCAAATAATTCACGAAATGCAAAAAACTAACAAACCTAAAACAATAGCAAACAGTATTTTGATTGATTGATTGATTGGATATTCTTTTTACCTCACTGCAAAGAGAGCAAGTATATACAAATGGTGATAGGTAAACAGACATGGGGAACCTATGTAAGCCCTGAAGGATTTGGTAATAAGGACTCAATGGCCCTACTAGCGCAGTGACTCGGTTTCGATCCGGGGATCTCCAGCTTACGAGACATTTAAACAAACAGGGGGACCGAGGGACTTGGTAATAAGGATTAATACTTACTAAAAGGCACTCGCACATCGACTTAGATTTGAACCCTGAACCTGCTCTACCACTGAATCGTGGATCCCCATGGTAACATTATGCTCATCACAACAGGAAATATAATCATCAGCGTTGAGAGGCTGGTAAAACTCATAAAACATCAAGAAGTTGATCTGAGTAATGCATGGGTACAAATCCTGGGGGGGGGGGGGACAGGGGGACATGCCCCCCACCTTTTTGAAGATAGGCAAATGTTCCCCCCCCCCAAAAAAAAAAAAAAAAAAAAAAAAAAAAAAATCAAAATGGATTTGCGCCACTGGAGTAATGTTTTATTTTATCTCACTTGAACAAACAAATTGTACACGACAGGCTTATTTCTCAGTCCCTGAACAAAAAATATTAAAGGACGATTCACCCTTTGTAACAGGTTAATTTGTGTGAAAGCAGAAAAATAAGAGAAACAGGATAGTAAAAGACAAAGGACAAAGGGCAAAGAAGAAGAAATTTATGAATGTTTGAAAAATCACATCACTACATCTATGCGAATTTCAAATTGGCAATTTGGTGAATCGAATGTGACGTATTCACGATCAACTCTCGAATTTGTCATACATTTATAAAATATGATTAAATCCCGGTTTTCTTCTAAGCATCTTCTCCCTCGGGGAAGTAATCAAACTATATTGTAGATAGCATAGGTTCCCATGAAAGAAAAGACCCTACTCAGTTATACAATTTGAAAATTGACATTTTAGTCAGTATGGGCACTGATCCCTACGGAAATTTTATTTTTCCGTAGAGATCAGTGGTGTGTTGTAGCCAGTGTGGCCAGCGAAAAAAATACTATTCTGCTTGAGAGCAGCAAAAATTCTGCTAAATCAAAAATTTTACTGCTAAATCAAAATTTTACTCAAAAATTCTCTGACAATCATTTTTGGGGTGTATTTTTACTAGAAAATTCTCTGATAAGCAAAAAAACAAACAAACACCAGAATTATGCTAAAATTATGCTAAATTTTGTCAAATTATGCCTAGCATAATGCCAGATGCTAAAGCGGTCAAAATTCTGCCAGAAAGCAGAATTCTGCCAACTCTGGCAACCTTGGTTGTAGCAAATGAGAGAGTTGTCCGCCGCTATAATACATCACAGTGACCGTACCGATTTGGCCGATTTGAAATTCCCATATGTATAGTGATTACAACTTTCAAAAATTCATAACTTTCTTATTGCTTGTCCGATTTCTATCAAAATTTCCCCGATCTGCTTCTCCGATTTTCTGCTTTCTTTCAGAACAACTATCCGTTAAGGTTGGACTTTCTTTCAAAAATAGGAAAACAATAATCATGCATGAGAATGCGGTATTACAAGAACACAATTTTCAGGGTGAAATTTTTTGAGAGTTAAAGCAACCAGCAAATATAACTCGGATCCACTATGAAATACGGCCATGCACTCTAATATTGTACGTCAATCTGATTCCCTTCAAGATATCAGACTAAAAAGTTACTTATCCTTTCTTAATCCGTAATGCACGAATTTCAAAACACTGAATGAAAATAGATTTTGCAGTTGATTGGTATAGCACAGTACAAAAACACAGATTGGACGATGGGGCTGGAAAAAGAAGTTCAAATTTATCCATAGAAATGTTGAAGGGTGACCCCATCCCTCATTTGGGTACGCCCACGTGAGAAGTCATAATATCAGACTCTTTCTCTCAATGTATTTCCATTTTTATAATCAGAATGTGAGCTAATATTTTTATCTATTTTCATCGATCAATTGGGATATAAGCTAACATGATAGAAAGTTCAATTTCAACCTACGCTATCTTTAACCGTATATTCTGATTCTATTTTTTCGTGCATGTGACAAGTCTTGGCGGCAAAAATCTTAATCCGTAAATCGTTCCCGCTGGTTAAATTTCTATTTCAAACGTTTTTCGCATCTTCATTGAATTAAGCATGAGCAACAACATTACAAGAACACAAAAGCACTTTCTATTAATTTTCGCGGGTTGGTAGGCCTACCATGTGTTTAGATTGCCATGGTTTCTATAATTTATAGCCATTACCATGATTATTTTATTATATATCATGATTCACAGGAATAGTGGGGGACATTTTTTATATCTGCATGCGAGGCGTTACAGTTTACCTCGGTTGCCGGTCACCATTGCAGTAAGCAAAATTCCCTATGTAAGTTTTAGAATTCTAAGCAATATTCAAAACTATTAGGCCTACAGCAGAGTTTCAGAGGCAGGTGTGGGCTAAATATATAATAATCATATACCTCGGTGAAATGAAACGGGCCCATTATGATTGGCATGTGATATTTGAAAGAAGAAGTCGTTACGAAATACGGTTAAGCTGATCACAAGTTTCCAGATTACCATCTTCCATTAGCCCCGATAGAAGAAAGCTGCAGGGGACCGTCTCGTCTCCCAATCTCTAGCTGGGCGTCCATGCATATATTTGATTTTTTTTTTTTTTGATCTCTGGGAAGTATGTAGGCGAATCAATCCATTCATTCTAATTATTTTGTTTTAGAACCAAAAAATTCCCCTCATCAAACGCACTATACTCTCTCTCTCTAAAAAAGAAAAGAAAAAAAATTCACTCTATTTTCATGCCCCCGGGAGTGATGAGATCAGTGCACTCGCTTGTTTAGCAGTGAACATCCAGTGAATATTGAGTGCTCCTCATAAAAGAGAAAATAGTGAATTTCTCCTTTATTTTCACTGTATTTCACTCCCCGAGGAGTGACGTCAGCGATCAGTCGATTTTTTTTTGTTGAGAGAGAGAGAGAGAGAGAGAGAGAGAGAGAGAGAGAGAGATTGAGTACTTTCGATCTCTCAGGTTTTAAATGAAGAATGGATCCGTTAACCCATAGCTAGTTGAAACAGAAGTTGATGGGCCAGTAATTCCATGAAGGAGCCTCAAATAGTTCCCTCCGCGACTTTGCGTTGTACTAAAATACCTTTCTATATATGGCAAACATTTTCACCTCTTAACTTTTGTAACTTTTTACCACAGTCACACCAACAAAACCATTGCCAGACCGACAACAGACCGAACAAGTGCCGCTAATGGCCAAGAATTGGTCGGTTTTGGAGTCGGTGTGGGGTCGGTTTGGCGGTGAGACTGTGGTATAAATTGTTTTGCACCCGATACTTAGTAGACTCATCAATTTTCAGACAATAACAGTAAATTACCTTAAGGTTTCATGGTATTAATTTGTGTTTCATTATTCAAAGAACGATGTTTAATGTATGCGTAGTATATCTATGAATATACAGGGGACGGACTATTATAGCTTTATGATTTTAACCTGCTCTCTCTCTAAAAAAAAAAAAAAAAAAAAAAAATAAAAAATAATAATAACCGAATGGTCACTGACGTTACTCCCCGGGGAGTAAAATAGACTGAAATAGAGTGAAACTCTACTCTTTTCTTTTTAGAGAGCACTCGATAATCACTCGATATTCACTCCTAAACAAGTGATCACTGACGTGACTCCCGGGGGAGTGAAAACATAGTGAAAATTCACTCTTCTTATTTTGGAGCCATATATGGCCACGCTTGAGTTAGCACGTGTCACAACCACAACTATCTATCTCAGTACGCTATGAGTTAACCCTCACGGTGCCAACAAGTTTACAAAAGTGTAGACCTCCTACCACAAGTCATATCTTTGAGACAAGCTTTAAGCGCAGTACCTAATTTCATTATGTACATATTTACACAAAATTACTGCATTATAACTAATTTCACAATCATGGATTGCTTTTAAATCGCATTAAAAGAAAATCTCTCTAAACTTTGTCCAAAATATATATTTAGATACACTTTGCCAATCTAGGATGACTAGCGCCCAGAGCAAACGATGAAATTGCTCCTCTTGAATCTTCTGGCAGATATCAGCCAAAGTTAATCTTTCAATCAATCCCACCTGCAATTAAAGTGTACCAACCACCTGAAAAAAAAGAATTTGTATACCGCTAGGGAGTATAAAATTAATCTCAAAGAACTTTGTCTGAAATTCTATAGGTCAACAGTTTAGGGGTATGAAGGAAATAAAGGATAACATGAAGGTGCTCGCGCGGAACCAAACCTCCGAGTTGGGTTCCGCGTGAGCCCTTATCTTGGCGATCGCATACGGGGGAGTTGAGTAGTCTACTCACGAGTCGCTTTTATGCTTATAGTGAGTATAATTAAACTTGTAATATCTCTTTATAGAAGTGATATTCGAAGCCCATATTTGGAATATAGTAGAATGACATGGAACCTCTAATATACAGAGGAAAATACTTTTTTGGTGATGGGTACCCTTTAAGGATGGCACCATGCCCCCTTCAAATGGTGTCCATGGCACGTACCCCTCCTCATAGCTCTACTAACTAGGCTCCTGCCCTAATCCTACCCCCCTACCTTCAGCATATATTATACAAATATATATATACTGCCATGAGAGGGTCTGATGGGAAATATGGTCCCCGAGGTGACGTGAACTACGACTATTTTCATGAGGGGCGCAGCCCCGAAGGAAAATGATCTTCATGTCACCGAGGGTACAACATAACTCTTTGGTTTAAGCAGACTCGAATGTCGGCCTACTCATCTACTTATGATCATATGCACCATAGGCCTATGGTAGACGGCACACTTACGTACACAACAGTTTGAAGAAGGATGAATTTGAGCAGATATCAAACGCGTAATAATGACATCATCACGTGCCAGTGCCTAAAACAATAGATACGCGCAAATGAATTTCGTCACAATGTAGTACGCACTTTGCGTGGGTGATGTCATACGTCGTGAATAGTATCCGTGAATAGTACTACAATTCACGGATCGTGAAGTAAGATGTTACCCTCCATGGCAATTTGCTCATTTGCAAGAGCCTAGTGGGAATTTGTCACTTGACGCGCATTGGACCAATCAATTACGCAGATTCTTTTCATGACGGATATAATTGCTAATATTCAAGCCAGTTCGTAATTAATACATGGTACAAAAGACCCTGCACTGACCTCTATTTTTACGCGCACGCGCATCTGTTTTGGTGGACGCGCTACTTGTTTAACAAGTAAAATTATACTGGTTTGCCGTTGGATTTTACAAACAACACGATAAAAACTATTTTCGAAAAATCAACTGAAGGCAATTTCAATAGCCCTGTCTATCACCTTTAGAAATGTGCGAACATTACAATGGCATATTACGTAATCCGAACCTGATTTCTATGGGCAGTGCAATAGGCCTTTGAAATTGCCCTTGAGTTTATTTTTCGAAAGTAGTTTTTATCGTGTTAAACATATCCATCAAGTAACATTACACCCTGTGGATATTTGCCTTTCATACAAATGTCAACATATCTTGTGAACACTTTATGAGAACTTGCATGAAAAAATTGTTCCATTAACTGTTTGAAAATGATCTGAAAGGTTCATAGGCGTAGCCGGGGGACACAAGGGAGTCATGCCCCCCCCCCCCCCCCTGTTCATCCGCTAAAAAAAAATCCATGAAAAAGAAATGACCTCGCAACACAATATAAACAGAACTAATATTGAAACACGAGTAAAGCCCAACAGAGCGAATTTGCACCCTCTCTTATTAGGCATGGAAACTAAATTTATCTAAACTATCTTCAAACATACAAGTCAATAGTAATGTTTATACATGAATTATAAAGAATTAACCTGTCGAAACACTAACCTTTCAATCAACACGCAATGAGGCAAATATCCCTGAGTCATGTTGCTAATGACATTACAATGGATAAAAATAAAGTTAAATCAAAAGCATAGGCGTACGAGGCGGGGGCTGGGAGCTGCAGGCATAAACCCAATTACGCTATTGTAAAGTAGGCCTCATTCCTGAGAAAAAGTTGTTAATTTTATAAAATCCTTTTTGATGTACGATAATCGTTGAATATGGGTTTTCCCGGCCAATTTCGTAAAAACAAGCAAATCAACACTTTTTAATTTAAGATTTTAAAAATATACTATCAAATGAAATACAATAACTTGTACATCAACTAAAAGAAAATTATATCGTCGTTAAGATGGACATACAGTTAACTTCTCCTAAGTCGAATCTGTTGGGACCACAAAAAATAGTTCGACTTATGTAGAATTCGACTTAGGAAATGTAAATAACACATATTTTGCATAGTTTGGTAAAGAAAAAAAAACTGATTCGACTCATGCGACTTCCAAGTTATGCAAGGTTAACTGTAGTAACAAGTCGTGTTCGCTGAGGCATGACGAGTTACGGTCCATTTATAATCACAATGATGCTCATTTTCATACCTTGTTGTGATTAATGGACCATAATTCGTCATGCTTCATCGAACATGAATTATTACTATGCCAATTTCGAGGCAATATACTTCTCTTTAATTTGATGTATATCATATTTCATTCAGAATTATACTTCTTGTATGCATACTCTCATTTTTCTTGAATGCAATTTCAGGATTCTTGGATAAACTGGAAATACATATGGACACTGTATTACATTCATAACTCAATAATACTGAACGTAATACAAAGAATTTTGTATCAAATTATTAAACATAAATACATCACCTATAACAAAGGGAAAATTAGAACATCATTATCATTGAGCCTTGTCGAATTTTGCAATTAAGTTACTTAGTTGGCGCCCTCTACGTTTAGATAAATAGTATGCATCCGACCCCTAAGGAAAGGGGGGGGGGGGGGAATGCCCGAAACGTTACAGCTAATCGAAAAATTCCCCTTTACACCTGATATGGGCCGCGGAACCGGGGGGGGGGGGGGCTTCAGCCTCTACCCACTTTTTTGAGTAGACACGTTTCATAAAATCTGTTGAATAAAGTTCGAAAACTCTCATTGAGTGAAATCAAACCAGCTCCCCCCTCCCACTTTCAAAAACGCTCCGTGACCCCTGCACCAAATTCCCCCACAAGACCATTTTTTTTCTCCCCAGGACTATGCCAACAACAATAATAATATCTTTTTGTGGCATGTCAGAAAGGCGGACAGGTACTCCTTCCCAGGGGCGGCGCCAGGGTATTTTGATAGGAGGGGCAAGACGACCTAAAGATGACGTCATATTTTTTCTCCATTAAATAACAGGGGTAATATAGAGTTATATGTTTAAGACCTCTCTTTTTAATACTAATCTTTCTTCCCTTTTCTTCCCTTTTCTTCCTCCTTTTCTTCTTTTTTTTCTTTTTTTTCTTTTTTCCCTACTTGAAAAATCATAGGGGGGGGGGGCGGTCGCCCCCTCTGCCCCCCCTGTAGCGCCGCCCCTGCTCCTTCCACTCTATCAAATCTCTGATCCACTACTGGGTATTTTTTCAGTCTTCAGATGTTTTTATAACCGTCAAGTAAAATGATATACAATGTATGTATTTCTTTTTCAGAATATTTACTCCTACTTTAGTCTCAACAACAAAAAACGAGAAAGAAAAAATAGAAAACAGGCATTTCAGAACAGAATTAATCAGGCAAAAAAATACATGTAAATGTTTATTAATTCTTAATGAACACTGTACATTACCTTGAAGTTACACCAAAACTGCTCCTTATATTAGTCCTTGACCCTTTCGAGACAATTGACAATTTGTGGTTTGGCTCAATAACTTTTGATTCAGAGCCCTGAAAATATACCAGATGCACGGGTAGAAACAGCAAAAATTTCTGCACACACTGTGTCTATTTTTGTTGCATGACACATTGCGCTTATTTCCAGGAAATTTAAAAGGAGAATAAGCTTCAAAATCCTTAAATTGGCAACACATTGAGAGATTCAAAATCACTGCTTATAGAATCAAAATTGGCAATTATTCCAACTTTTCGACAAAGTTTGGAAATATGTATATCATTTTCAAAGACAATACATTTTATTAGAACCATGTAGCATTAAAAGAAAAATATAATTGTTGCCCATTTTGAAGAACAAAATGTCAACAATTTAGCCATTAGATAATCCCTGTCATGAAAGGGTAAACTGGTAATCAAAAAATTTACATCCAATGGACTCTAAAGAATGCAACAAAACGGAAGATATTGCGTTCAAATCACTTTAATAAAACGATAGTGAACATAACAGATACTGTTAAACTTCATAATAACATCCCTTGATCCAAGAAAAATACTTGGAAAACATTTCAAATCTTCAACAACCTTGTTTTTAGCATCAAACATACTTACAAAAACACTGCATTACTCTTGCTATAATGAATACAAATCTATATCAGAGAAATATTTGATTTAGTGTTTGCATTCTGGCTGCTTTAGATATATCTAATGCAGCATTATGAAATCTACATTTGAAAATATCTTTAAAGGGGAATTAACCCTAGCTTTCATAAAAACTGAAAAGCAGAACAATCAGAGAAACGTATTAGTGAAGTTTGAGATAAATCAGGCAAAGAATAAGAAAGTTATGAATATTTTTAAAAGCTGAGATCACTATTGATATGAAGATCCTCACTTTGGCAATAATATTGCATGTCATGCACAGAGAACTTTCCCATTTGTTTTGTACATGAATTGATCAAACTATCCCTATGCTCAACACTTCTTTGAAACAGACATTTTTTTCATGGGAGGACATGTAACAATAATAGTAGGTTACCCAAAACGTATAATGGACAAAAACTTCTTGTCTATCATTAGAATGGACAAATGAAGTATTTCTTCTACTTTTTGTACACACCACATGGGAGAGTTCTCCATGTATGACATCACACATAATGACCGCATTGCCAATAGGAGATTCCTCATATCATGAGTTATCTAAGCTTACAAACATCCATAACTTTCTTATTCTAAGTCAGATTTTTCTCAAACTTTCACTATTCTGCTTCTACTCATGCAGTTCAAGTTTCCATGAAGGGTCAATCCCCTTTGGTATCTGACATCAACTTTTTGTTTTGATAACTGTATAGTTGGATTAAAAAATGGACTAAGAACATTGTTGACATTTCTACCATCTGACATTTAAAAAACTTGTTAACAGAGAATGGCGTTGAAAAGGGACCTGCTGAAGCTTTTCATAGGGCACTCATGAGAGAAAACCGCAAGAATGAACTAAAAGCTGAAATGGAACAATATAAATGGAATCTAAAGGAACAAAACTTTACGCAATTCAGCTCACTGACCCTCCTCTGTGCTGACAGAAAGAGTTTTTGAGAATGCTTGTATAAGTTGTTTTCGCTACCGGCTGGCAATATAAACAAGTGAATGAGTAAATTACGCAATGCGTAATAAATGTCCCCGCCAGAAGTGCAGATCTGTGGAAATTAACTAGCCTGAACCTTAAAACTTCAGTGAAAAACTTTAGTGAATAAAATAATAATGTTACTGCATGCAAAAGAAGAGAATACCAACAATGCATGTATACAACTGAAATATAAAACATGAAAACATTATGAACCTTCAGCCATTTTGAATAAATTTGCATAAATTTGCATGAATAATGAATTTCAAAATTCTGTGTAGAAGTTTGGAAGCCCCCACCCAGCCCTATCAGATAAAACAATCGGAATCAAAATCCGATGTGAAATAGAGGAGAAGTAGCATTTTTCGTCAATTTTGAATAGATTTGCATAAATTTGCATAATTAATGAATTTCAAAATTCTGTGTAGAAGTTTGGAAGCCCCCACCCAGCCCTATCAGATAAAACAATCGGAATCAAAATCCGATGTGAAATAGAGAAGTAGCATTTTTCGTCACTTTGGAATAAATTTGCATAAATTTGCATAATTAATGAATTTCAAAATTCTGTGTAGAAGTTTGGAAGCCCCCACCCAGCCCTATCAGATAAAACAATCGGAATCAAAATCCGATGTGAAATAGAGGAGAAGTAGCATTTTTCGTCACTTTTGAATAAATTTGCATGAATTTGCATAATTAATGAATTTCACGATTCTGTGTAGAAGTTTGGAAGCCCTCACCAAGCCCTATCAGATAAAACAATCAGAATCAAAATCGGCCAAGAAATGACGGAGAAGTAGCATTTTCTAACATTTGAGCACACACGGACAGACGGACGGACGGACGGACGGACGGACGGACGGACACACACACACACACACGCACACACGAACGGAGCCCGTTTCATAGTCCCCTCGCGAACTTCGTTCGGCGGGGACAATTAGTCTAATTACCTGTTACTTTCAGATCTGACAGCCAATCAGAGCCGGTTATTTTTGCGCAATCTGTTCCTTTAGTCTCTGTTTATATTGTTCAATTGTGCCTTTCTCTGATTCTGCAGTACCAAACATCTTTTCAGTCATCTCGTTATTATTATTATTATGTATGAGAAAAAGTAAATTTTTGTTTCCCCTTTTTGTCGCATATGTTTTATTATTTGTAGGAAGGATTTTTCAGGCAACCAAAAGAATTACGCACATGTATCTCATGGTTTGTATAAAAGTTCCTGGTACATTGCAGTCGCTTTGAAAATATTTCACTCGTCGTACCGACTCGTGAAATATGCTCATAGCTCGTGCCATATACCTTTGGATCCCATTGAAGGCCATTCAGTATTATATAATTATTCTGATTCTAGTTTGCTGGCATGTTTGCTGGCATCTACTCAAGTCACAATGCACACAGCATATTACTTTGGATTCTCTTTTACAATAATAATAATAATAGTTGTTTCTTATATAGCGCCTTACCAGTTATAATGTAACAAACCAAAGTGATTACAGCATTATTACCTCAGTCATTGGATTCAATTGCACATTCTCCACTCCTCTGGGGAGCATTCCAGCCAGTCGCCTGTTTCCAAGCGCGCATATGCTAATCCAACCACAATGACTTTTGCATCCTACCGGGTACCCATTTAACACCTTGGTGGAGAGGAGTAATGTACATAAAATGCAAGGTTACTATTCTATCTCAATCCTTAAAACATGGTCTGAAGTATATATCTGATCTGGGTGGGATGGTAGTACATGTCTAGGGGTTGTTATGAGCAGTAATTTTGTAGTTTTGTAAACTACACTGTATTGTCAATTACCGTTAGAATGGTAAGGCAAAATAAGGAGGCTACAGTAGTTAAGAAATGAAACAGTTGGTGAATTATTTTCAAGTACATGTAGTCTGTCATTAATCTAAACACTGTCTGCTGTCCACTTTGCCGAGGTCATATGATCCAACTAGTTAAATACATGTTATTCCTAAGGTTTCATATGACGTTCTTCCGCTAGTAATGAGCAATAGATGTATCTACATTTATCTGTTTTCACTGAAGCTGGGGTGAGATTTGATGGCATAACCAGGATTAACTAATTGGAGATCTTCCACTAGAAATGAACAATAGATGTATCTTTGTTTATAACAGTGAACTGTGAACGTATATAGTTTCACTGAAGCCGGGGTGAGATAGTATAATCAACTCGACTAACCATGCAGTCATCTGAAGGTAAGCCACAAGAAAATATGAAAAAACAAATATGCAAGTATATTGTGCAGACATGAAGTAGATAAGTAGTAAAGGGTAAGTCCAACCTGGTATTAAATTGATTTTCCTGATGTTTTAACAAAGTGTGACTGTGTTTCCAATAACCTCAAACAAATTATGGCAAAAATATACTTTGCATTAAAAAATTTTGTTTTAATTAGAATGTTAATCTACATCCACAGTTCAACTTTAGTTGATGTAGTTAAAAATGACTGAGCATCCCATTTGGCTTGTCATAGTTAAGTCATTCGTAAAGTCATGCGTAACTTTACAAACAGCTTTATGAAACACCCCCCAGGTACCACAAAACCACCAAAATGTCGCCAGACATGAATTTTCAGTTACGGTCTGATTCTGAAAGAGGAGATTCTCAGCTTTAAAATGATATATAACTCATTAGCACTGGATGTTCCTAACCCGCTGTACAAAGAGTAGAATGCCCAGTCCTACAGAATGTTACAGTACTTTTGAGAAATTAAGGGTTTAAAGGGATTGATTAACTTTGCCCAGGATTGAAAAAAAAAAATCACTGTTCCAGCTAATGCTGTAATCATAATTGCAAACCTTTAGCTCAGACTGGAATCGCCTGAGTTTTATAAGCTGATCGGTCGTTTATATATCAAGATATTTACGATTGAACATTGATGTCGGGATAGAGTACCACCGAACCCTAAAGAACTCTTACGGTTGGCATACCTCGCTCTCTATCACAGAATACCGTACGGGCTGGAAACCCGCTCTGAAATCGCCAAGCGCTGGTGCTTGGTTTTTGTGACTGCAGCGCAGCGAAGAAGCCGAGCGACTTGCGCTAGCGATTAATCGCGATTTTCTCTTTTTTAGGATAGTAAACGGGTTCCATTTTCTCTCATACTTTCACATATCCTTAATTATATATGTAGTTAGAGGACTGCACACAATTCACTGGCATATGAGCTGATATTACAATTTTTCACAAAGTTAATCAATCACTTTAAGGTTTGCAGTCTATTGAAGCACTCTGACTTGCCAAGGTATTGTGCAAAGGTGACAAAAGGAGGATTATAACCCAATAGAAATTTCTATGAACCGATTATCAGATTTTCCTAAAACTTGGCAAACTAATTAAGCACATCCTGTTCATTATAGTGGACAAGTATCAATTCAATAACTTATTCCGTTTCAAAGTTATGGGATATCAAAATGAGACAAGTATTCAGGGTCACAAAAAAGAAAACCCATACAACTAAATCCAGAGAAGACAAATGCAGGTCTACTAGAAATTGTCAAAAATACCACTTTTAGATTGTTTGGTGCATCCAATCTTTTTTAATGACATGTACTTAGAAAAAAGTAATCTCTTTCAGGAAATACCCAAAACTAAAATTTGACCATGCCAACCAAAAACACCTTTATTGAGCTCTAACTGAAAATCACACAGTGCGACTTCTTGGTGGTTTTGTGGTGCCTGGTCAATTATGATACTGAAATCAAATCACATTCTACACTTTCATTTGATTATTGTGTGCTGGCCCAAATATTCCATATACTGCATGAAAAACAATGCAAAATTAATGAGGCAAGTATCTTTTGAAATGCTATTTCATTACCAGATCATAAGATTAGTTTCATCCCATTTCATTCCTCAATGTGTGACTAAGCAATGTTCTGTTCATCCATTTTGACCCCCTTCCATGTCAGAGATGGCATAATTTGCCCTAACAAAAATCAGAGCTCAATATAAAAACATGTCCTTCCTGGAGCTCAATTATTCCAGAACATATTTCATTACCAGAACATAAGACTAGTTTAATCCCAGTTTATTCCTCAATGTGTGACTAAGCAATGATCTGTTCATCCATTTTGACCCCCTTCCATGGCCTTTGGTATAATTAGCCCAGACATTAAAGTACTGAACAAATCATTTGGAGTAAGGACTTAGAAGGTCTACATATTTCTTTCTGAAACATAAACAGGTTTTTTTTTTGTGAAGTTTTTAATTCCCATGGAAGGCACTTTGTGCCTAAAGGCCAATAAAACAAAGAACTGTAAGTCAAAATCTAACTCTTGAAAATTATGACAACTGTTCAAAGAAATTGGTGGCACAAAAGGAGTTTCGAGAGTTTACTCCACAATATCAACTTCAAAAAGATCACTTAACCCACTGTTT
Source organism: Heliocidaris tuberculata (assembly GCA_025618425.1). Taxonomy (NCBI): domain Eukaryota; kingdom Metazoa; phylum Echinodermata; class Echinoidea; order Camarodonta; family Echinometridae; genus Heliocidaris; species Heliocidaris tuberculata. Next base: position 31,830,230 of record CM046849.1, read on the forward strand.
AGTGGAAATGGGCGTTTCCTGGACTAAGCCTATGGAAATGACACAATCCAGTAGTCAAGGAGTTTATGAAGATGACCCCGTCCTTCACCTCTCTTCACAGCAGAATTGACTGACAGACTTTCTCATCAGTATCTGGCTGAAAATAAACAGAAATGTACATACATGATACAATCATGATGTTAGACACACTTTACAGGTATACAACACTAATTATATAAGGGCACACAGAGAGAAGAGAAATTTGCCAGAAATTTGCTTGATGTTTTAATATACCAGGCCAACAATTAAGTCTTTGCATAGAACAACTTGATAAACAGTAAAATCTGCTTCAGTGACCATTTTCATGACAGACCACTCTTTTATGTCTCTCCTGAAACTCATCACAACAGAACCTGTCTTGAAGGTTGTCTGCCTGTAAAGACCCTTTTTTGTTTCCTTTGAGAGGGTTTTATATTCAGGGTTGCCTGTACATATACATGTAATGCAAAAAACAATTATAACATAATTTACACCCCTTTTAAAATCATTATCCTGATCAACAACACTGCAGCCTGGTATTGATGAATCACCTTTCCCCCCATCCTTAAAAAAAAATTATAATAAAAAAAAAAAAAATCATATAATACAGTCAAACCTGCTTTGACCATACAGAGAGACCTGTATAAAAAAAGGTCACATTTTTGTTTCCTTTGAATTGAGTTGAAAACACAGAACTGAATTGCTATCATCATAAAATACTCATCCCATGGGCTTACAATGATAGCATCGTGATTGAGAAAACACTTCAAAAAGTAACATATTATGTCACAAAGTACATATCTATTTTTCTTTTGGACATATTTCAAGAATCAGACATACAAAGAGAATGGAATAGAAAAATTCCATTTACCTGTACCGGAGATCAATCCTCTTCAGGTGACATATAGACCAGGGTATCTCGCAGCACTAGGATGAAGCAAGTCAGACAAGAAGTAGATTGTACCAGCTATTCCTGTAGACATTATCAATAAATATTTATAGGTAATACACCTGTTACATGAGCATAGTGATTACAAAATTCAAATATTCATAACTTTCTCACCGTTTGTCAGATTTTGTTCAAACTTTCCCTCCATTTCTGTCATTCTTCTTCATTCATATGTATTAATAAAATCTGATATTAATGGGTTTCTCAGATTTTTCTATAATCACTCAGAGCTTCAGTGGTTTAAATTTCTTTCCAAACAGGAAGATTCAAAATGTCACATGAGCTTATGACCTGTCTTCTCTTTTTCTTTTCTCCCTTCTCCCTGTGATCTCTATTTCATGTTATCTATCTCTCTCTCTATTTCCCTCTCTTGACTCACTCTTTTTTTTCACTCTCTCAATCTCTCTCTCTCTGATTGTCTGGTTGTCTGTTTGTCAGTCTGTCTGTCTCTCTGTCAATCTACAATGTGTATCTCTTTCTTTATTTCCCTCCTACTCTGTTGTATTTTGTTCTTCTTTTCTTTTTTCCTTTTTCTTTCTCTCTTTCAATATCTTGACTACACTTATTCCAATATTTGTGATTATACATGTATCTTTGAGCAGACATTTAGCATAAACGTCATCATTTCTTGATGAAGCCATATCTATGGGTAAATTTTAAATTCTCATCAATCTGTACAGAATTATTTGTATACTTTGTTTTTCTAATATATATATATATTTTTTCATATCTAGTTGTTTGCTGGATGATTATCATTTTGCATCATAATAAACACTTGAACTATATCTTACATAAGCTTCATCCACTTGAAAATAGGGTTTCTACAGAGGAATGGGGTAGGTAAATCCAGGCAGAATTTATTGAGCTTCTTTATTTCCTGACATAAAAGATTTCTTGAAGAACTTTCAATGTGAAGTAGTACACGTAAATCAATTAACGAAAATCTTTCTTTGTTGGCACGCAGAGTTTTCATAAGGTCATGTGTCATGAACTTTTTTTTTTCAAAACCATAAAAGCTATTCCAACAAATTTGGTATCATTTTGTAGGTCTATTACATTTCCATTTGCCTGCAAAGTTTCATTGACGTAGGATATATAGAATTGGAGTTATAACATTCTAAAGTTAGAAGACCAGGGGTGGTGCCAGAAGCGGCGCCTCCTGTACAAAGTCAATAGGAAAATTCACATTTAATGCAATTTTTGGAAAAATGCTTATTATCTTTGTCAAAATTTGGAAAATGACTACAAATTTGGTATCAAATCAAAGCTTACATACTCAACTTTATAGTCTTGTGATTGAAAAGTGAGGTTGGCTAAGCAAAAGTAGTTTATGAAACTGAAATACCAGGAATTTTAGTTCAGAAGTGGCACTGCAAGCACTAGGTTTAAAAAAAAAAGTTGACACTTTTAATCATTAATAACTTAAAAGTTATAACTGGTATCAGACTGAGGATTTCACATTGTAAGGTTGGAGGTTGCCAAATTTAATTGTAGTAAGTTTCATGATGTTTGTTTGAATACTATTCTTAAAACAATTTTCTGAATTTTTGATTAGTTTTTCACTTTTAGAAAAATCAAGGCCACAAAATCTGTGTGTGTCAGTAATTAATTCACAGCACAACAATTGCTTTTGTGCATTGAAGCTGAAATTCCAGAACATCTCTTTTAGCCTAGAGTCATGAATCATTAATGACACTCTACAGCAAAAGTTTGGCAGCAGTGACAGGTTTGATGTACAATGGTATTGTTGTGTTTTGAATGAATTACTGATACACACAGATTTGTGGCCTTGAGTTTTCAAAAAGTAAAAATCTAATTTGATAATCAAAACACTATTGTGAGAATATTGATGAAGGAAATTTCATAAAACTTACTCCAAGTAACTTGGTATCATTCAGCATTACTATGTGAAAATCTCAGTTTGAGAAGAGTTATAGCTTTTTAATTATTAACCATCAAAAGTGTCAAAATGTTTTTCTAACACCTAGTCCAATGCCAGTGGATAATTTTGATTCTTTATCAATTTTGGGAAAACATTATTATTTTTGTTAAGACTTGTCGCATGGGTACAAATTTGGTACCAAATTAAAGCTATCTTACTCTTCTTTACAGTCGTCTTATTGAAAAGTACATTTGGCTATGCATTCAATGACAAATGATAAAAAGCTTCATACAATGACACTTTAACATTTTTGAATTTTTTCATAAGTTTTGGTGATTTTTTCATTATTACAAAATCATAAACCCTAGACAATTACACATTGTTGTAAGGATGTAAATCAATCTTTTTGAGAATATAACATTTTTATTGCCATAGGAGGGCCTAAGAAAAAGTTATGATGAAAACAATAAGATAACAAAAAATATCAAAAATTTCATATTCAAGTCCAAGTAATTCTCATATCTTACACCTTATGTCAATTTTGAATGCATATTTAGATTCCTTGTGTAATTTCCTATCATAAAATGTATACTTTTTCTATCACAGGTTGTATACTTAAGGAGATACAGGATTTTAAAGTTAAAATGCGTCACAGAAGCTAATATCACCTTGTAACGCAAAAGGGGACTAACTCATGACACACGACAATAATAGACTTTAATCATTCACCTCATGAAATAGTTTTACCATCTTATTCATAACTATTCAGTGTTTGTATATCCTTCAAACCTCATGAAATAGTTTTCACCATCTCACTCATAACTATTAAATATTTGTATATTATCCTTCAAACCTCATGAAATAATTTTTTTCATTTCACTCATAACCATTAAATATTACCATACTATCTTGCAAACCTCTTAACCTTCCACAAGAGAGTTAGGTTTCTAAGGTAGTTTGGTGAAATGCAGTGGCACGAGAAAGACGCATTCTAAACACAAAATGCAAAATTGTAAAACATATTTCTATGGCAAGAAGTAAAAGCATATAATTAGGACAGATTAGGCCAAATAATATCAAAATTGTAATTCAGATATGACAAAATTACAGCATTTAATTCACTTAATACCGGTATAGTGAATATTGTAACACCAACAATTAAGCCTTTCTTGTTCTAAACATGTTTTTTTGTGCCACTTCATTTGGCTATGCTCCCTGAACTATTTGGCAGCTGTGTTTACCGTAACTATAAACTACATACTGATCCCTCCTTCTTTCTCCATCCCTCTCTCTCTCTCTCTCTCTCTCTCTCTCTCTCTCTTTCCCTCCTTATTTCCCAGATGTTCTTTTTACCCCCTTTCATTCTCCTTACCTTCCATGAGAGACCAAGGTCTGTCAGCTACCCTGCAGCCATGCTTACCATAGTCCATGCACCATTCTGCAAACTGATCATATCAACAAAAGAAAAAGAAAAAAATTCTGTTGAAACTAGGACACATCACAAGTACTTAAATGATTATACTCTCTTTGTTAAGAGCCCTGTCACACCAAGGTTCTGTCCTGTAAAGAGTTGCGACTGACCTGAATTGATTGGAAGTCCTCTATTTGAATGCAAACTTACCCATCTTTTACTTCTCAGGTACAGAGTTGCAATCTGAAGTTAGACTGCAATTAATTAAGATCAATTGCAACTCTCTAAGACAAGGCACTGAAAGTGACAGTGCTCTGAAAGTCATTCCAGATCACAGTTTGGGCATGTTTTCTATAATTAGATATTATTGTCCTGAGGTCACTTTCCTGCAAAAGGAGATCTTGGTGCACATGTTTACATGATTCCAGACATTGCTGCCAATTTGGTATAAATTCAAAATGGCCTAAGGTTACCTTCAGCAGAGCACTCGATGAGAAATCTAAGTCACATTAGGAGTCATACACTGTATTTCACTTGCCAATAATCAAGAGAAATACATCAGGACTACTTGATAACCTGGGCCAGAATTAGATTCAATATTTACTCAATTTAGCCTAGCTAAATGAAATTGCTTAAGTACATGTGTTGAATTCAGTTAACATCCAAGTTTTTGTACTTAAGATAAAATACATGTAAATACTTTTACCATGTGTGCAGCTAAATTATTGTAATATTTTGGGACGTATTGCAAAGTTTTCAAAATAACAAGTGAATGAGTAAATTACGCAATGCGTAATAAATGTCCCCGCCGGAAGTGCAGATCTGTGGAAATTAACTAGCCTGAACCTTAAAACTTCAGTGAAAAACTTTAGTGAATAAAATAATAATGTTACTGCATGCAAAAGAAGAGAATACCAACAATGCATGTATACAACTGAAATATAAAACATGAAAACATTATGAATCTTCAGCCATTTTGAATAAATTTGCATAAATTTGCATGAATAATGAATTTCAAAATTCTGTGTAGAAGTTTGGAAGCCCCCACCCAGCCCTATCAGATAAAACAATTGGAATCAAAATCCGATGTGAAATAGAGGAGAAGTAGCATTTTTCGTCAATTTTGAATAAATTTGCATAAATTTGCATAATCAATGAATTTCAAAATTCTGTGTAGAAGTTTGGAAGCCCCCACCCAGCCCTATCAGATAAAACAATCGGAATCAAAATCCGATGTGAAATGGAGGAGAAGTAGCATTTTTCGCCAATTTTGAATAAATTTGCATAAATTTGCATGAATAATGAATTTCAAAATTCTGTGTAGAAGTTTGGAAGCCCCCACCCAGCCCTATCAGATAAAACAATCGGAATCAAAATCCGATGTGAAATAGAGGAGAAGTAGCATTTTTCGTCAATTTTGAATAAATTTGCATAAATTTGCATAATTAATGATTTCAAAATTCTGTGTAGAAGTTTGGAAGCCCCCACCCAGCCCTATCAGATAAAACAATCGGAATCAAAATCCGATGTGAAATGGAGGAGAAGTAGCATTTTTCGTCAATTTTGAATAAATTTGCATAAATTTGCATAATTAATGATTTCAAAATTCTGTGTAGAAGTTTGGAAGCCCCCACCCAGCCCTATCAGATGAAACAATCGGAATCAAAATCCGATGTGAAATGGAGGAGAAGTAGCATTTTTCGCCAATTTTGAATAAATTTGCATAAATTTGCATAATTAATGAATTTCAAATTTCTGTGTAGAAGTTTGAAAGCCCCCACCCAGCCCTATCAGATAAAACAATCGGAATCAAAATCCGATGTGAAATAGAGGAGAAGTAGCATTTTTCGTCAATTTTGAATAAATTTGCATAAATTTGCATAATTAATGATTTCAAAATTCTGTGTAGAAGTTTGGAAGCCCCCACCCAGCCCTATCAGATGAAACAATCGGAATCAAAATCCGATGTGAAATAGAGGAGAAGTAGCATTTTTCGTCAATTTTGAATAAATGTGCATAAATTTGCATGAATAATGAATTTCAAAATTCTGTGTAGAAGTTTGGAAGCCCCCACCCAGCCCTATCAGATAAAACAATCGGAATCAAAATCCGATGTGAAATAGAGGAGAAGTAGCATTTTTCGTCAATTTTGAATAAATTTGCATAAATTTGCATAATTAATGATTTCAAAATTCTGTGTAGAAGTTTGGAAGCCCCCACCCAGCCCTATCAGATAAAACAATCGGAATCAAAATCCGATGTGAAATGGAGGAGAAGTAGCATTTTTCGTCAATTTTGAATAAATTTGCATAAATTTGCATAATTAATGATTTCAAAATTCTGTGTAGAAGTTTGGAAGCCCCCACCCAGCCCTATCAGATGAAACAATCGGAATCAAAATCCGATGTGAAATGGAGGAGAAGTAGCATTTTTCGCCAATTTTGAATAAATTTGCATAAATTTGCATAATTAATGAATTTCAAATTTCTGTGTAGAAGTTTGGAAGCCCCCACCCAGCCCTATCAGATAAAACAATCGGAATCAAAATCCGATGTGAAATAGAGGAGAAGTAGCATTTTTCGTCAATTTTGAATAAATTTGCATAAATTTGCATAATTAATGATTTCAAAATTCTGTGTAGAAGTTTGGAAGCCCCCACCCAGCCCTATCAGATGAAACAATCGGAATCAAAATCCGATGTGAAATAGAGGAGAAGTAGCATTTTTCGTCATTTTTGAATAAATGTGCATAAATTTGCATAATTAATGAATTTCAAAATTCTGTGTACAAGTTTGGAAGCCCCCACCCAGCCCTATCAGATAAAACAATCAGAATCAAAATCGGCCAAGAAATGACGGAGAAGTAGCGTTTTCTAACATTTGAGCACACACGGACAGACGGACGGACGGACGGACGGACGGACGGACGGACGGACACACGCACACACGAACGGAGCCCGTTTCATAGTCCCCTCGCGAACTTCGTTCGGCGGGGACAATTAGCTTAAGTGTAAGTTTGCTCACTAGCTTTCTTAAACTTGGGGGAAAATACAAGCACTTTATGCAACTAACTTATAGAATACCAACGTTTTCAAAGTCCAAAGTGAGTAAAAAATAAGAATATTTTTTTAATGAAGTATTGAATTGAATACCTGCCCTGATAATTAGCAAATCAGAATCACGCTTGTTCATTTCGAATTATGAAGCAAACATGCTTTCCAGAGCTGCATGGAAAGCCCAGAAAAATCAGGTCACTTCAAGTTGCAAAGCCATACAGGAATCAGTATGATTTCAAGGTAACATGTGTGGACCGGGGGCAAAGTCAGAAAATGAGATCATTAACTTATGAAGCCATGAAATTGAGCCATACAATAACTAATCTCCGAGTGGAAGAGCTACTGGTAATCAGCTTTTCTGAAGTTACCTGTAGGGCTACCTTGAGGTTAATGTGAATGGATGGATTGAAAAATGGACAGAGGCCACCCCCCTCCCTCTCTTAACCCACCCACCTCTCACTGAATCAAAATGATGGGTTTCGAATGTTGAACCCTATATACATGTACCTTATATAAGAATTCTAGCCTCTGATTTGTCAAAAATGTGGACATATAACTGGCAATTGACCATTACATCAAAATTATCAAGCAATAGCAAAAGCTATTGCTAAAGCAACATTTAGCTCTTTTTGCATGTATACACTGCAAGGATGCAATAAATGTGTACAAAGTCAACACTGTATACGTATAAGACAAATGCTTGATTGAAACTATTTGATTTGTAAATATTCCTACAAATAAAAATATTGTGACAGGCATACTTCACCATAATTTCTTGTGAGTATTCACTCACAGGATGCGGTATAGAAAATAAATATGGACAGCTAATTTTAAGGGTGCAGTTTAAAACTATATCCCTCTGTGACCTCCAAACTTACTATGCCTTGGACACAGCACAGTTTAGATCAACTCGAGAAATAGTTTTAACCATACCCCTCAAAGCAGTCAATAGTCTTACACTATTACCTTACAAGCCTTGTAAAGATACTGCTCATCCTTTGTTGCCTGATAAAGGGCCAGGAATGCGTAGGCATTGCCTGCTGTTCCGTGACACAAGCCGTAACCCTTGCGTAAAATGCCACGCTCCCAAATGACTGTACCACAATCCACTGCTGCACTCAGGTACTTGTCTTCACTGAATGCCTACAGTTGTAAAGTGATACCAATGAAGTGCTTCAACACAACTAAACGCTACTTTAAAATCTGTAAAAAGATTCTATTTACATGACACTGTCACCTCTGACACTTGAGCTCTTGTTCTAAAATCTATTCAGATTATTCACTGATGCACATACAAACTCAAACCAAATTTTAAAGGAAATCGCTATAACACATTTCTCAATTTACTGAGGTAAAATAGATTTTACGAAGACTTATTCCAAAATATGACCTCATGATCCCTGGCTTATGGAAAGCCGTATGGATCTGACTCATCCTTCCATCCTCAGGCAATCTTAAATCAATCTCTGTAACATTTGGGGTAATTATATGGTGAAAGACTTATGAACAGTGGGAAAAATAGAAAGAAGAACTCCCCTTGCACCAAGTTTAAAAAGATAGTTCCAACAAAGGACATGGATTTAAAAGAACATATAAACAAAAAACTTTTCTTCAATGATAACAAAGTTCTTGTACAATGACTATGGTCAGCAACAAATAACATTCTGACATTTAAAAATGCCACTATGATTTTTTTCAAGACAGAGCCACTCCATGTTGGGTCATAAATCTCAAAGAGAAATAAATTCAGAATTTAAATCACCTTATGGGCTTGGAGCAACATATGGGTCACCCCCGGTGCCCCATGACACCAGTGAATGAGCTTGTCTGATTGGTTACCTAGTGATGATGGAAAGTTACCAGAAGGGAATTTCAGTTGGAGGATGTAGTCCACGGTGGGCTTGATGAGAGAGTGGAGGGAACCTGATACAGAGGGAGACTTCACCTGAATCAAACAAGATAATTGAGTAACATTTCAGAGGAAAGTAATGAGAATGATTAAACTGAGCAAAAAGAAATTTTAAATCTAAAATTTCCTTAAAAAACACAATCCTGCAAGGTTGAAGGCAAACAAGTGAATGAGTAAATTACGCAATGCGTAATAAATGTCCCCGCCGGAAGTGCAGATCTGTGGAAATTAACTAGCCTGAACCTTAAAACTTCAGTGAAAAACTTTAGTGAATAAAATAATAATGTTACTGCATGCAAAAGAAGAGAATACCAACAATGCATGTATACATGAAAACATTATGAACCTTCAGCCATTTTGAATAAATTTGCATAAATTTGCATGAATAATGAATTTCAAAATTCTGTGTAGAAGTTTGGAACCCCCCACCCAGCCCTATCAGATAAAACAATCGGAATCAAAATCCGATGTGAAATAGAGGAGAAGTAGCATTTTTCGTCACTTTGGAATAAATTTGCATAAATTTGCATGAATAATGAATTTCAAAATTCTGTGTAGAAGTTTGGAAGCCCCCACCCAGCCCTATCAGATAAAACAATCGGAATCAAAATCCGATGTGAAATAGAGGAGAAGTAGCATTTTTCGTCAATTTTGAATAAATTTGCATAAATTTGCATAATTAATGAATTTCAAAATTCTGTGTAGAAGTTTGGAAGCCCCCACCCAGCCCTATCAGATAAAACAATCGGAATCAAAATCCGATGTGAAATAGAGGAGAAGTAGCATTTTTCGTCACTTTTGAATAAATTTGCATGAATTTGCATAATTAATGAATTTCACGATTCTGTGTAGAAGTTTGGAAGCCCTCACCAAGCCCTATCAGATAAAACAATCAGAATCAAAATCGGCCAAGAAATGACGGAGAAGTAGCATTTTCTAACATTTGAGCACACACGGACAGACGGACGCACGGACGGACGCATGGACGGACGGACGGACGGACACACACACGCACACACGCACACACGCACACACGAACGGAGCCCGTTTCATAGTCCCCTCGCGAACTTCGTTCGGCGGGGACAAAAAGATTACTATTCAGTTATTTAAGAGAAATATATCTCTTACATGTGTTCAAACATTCACCCGGTGATCGACAATGTATTGTTGTTTTTTTTATGCCCGAAACCCTTCAGATAAATCAGAGTAATAAGAAAAAATTAAATATGTGACTGATGGCTGAAACCTATTAACAAAGTATGAATCTGACAAGGAAGAAAATATGGAAAAGGGCAATTTTTCTGAAAAGATGTTACTGATTTTTGCGAGTATAGGTCTGGAGGAAATGGCAAGTGTTATAATTGGAGAGCTAGAAATCTCTTGTTTAAGAAAATATTTAAAAAGAAAAAGAATTCTGACTTACATGTATTGGTAGTTTTGAGCCTAAGAGTCCCATATATATAGTTCCTTTTAACCTTTACATGTATTGGTAGTTTTGAGCCTAAGAGTCCCATATATATAGTTCCTTTTAACCTTTACAATGCCATGAGCGGTTTGTACCACCCTAAGTGGATTTTGCACAAATCTAGAATGGGTTCATGAATTATGTAGATACTATGGAACAATTTATGTATCTAGTACCCTAGTTGTATCATGTTGTATAATAATATAAACTATTCTTGATATTGTTGTAAACTAGAATTGTAGAATTAATGTAATACAATAGATTTATACAGATGTATTTTTGTATGCGTGATATTGTATTATGAAATAAGGTGTTCATGATAAATGTAAAGTAATAAAAATGTATTTATATGTAAGTATTATCTAATTATCTAATGTAAAGTGCACTAAAATGTATTATAAAACGGGTTCTAGAATGTAGGCAATTTTATTGGTAGAATGACATCACGTGACCGTGCATTATTCTTTCCCAGCGTGCAAAAAAGTTCCCATCAAAAAGTGATAACCCACGCTCGATATCTTGCGATATTATCGATATTGCTTGAACACAAATTTGTGCAAAATATTCAAGCGCGTAGCTCCGGTCGGCCCGGCAGGTAGCTGTGCAATGCACAGTACATGTGCATAGTAGGGCACCGGCCGGGCCGCCCTGAGGCTGAGTAGCTTGTGCAGTAACGACGCTTAATTTGCGGGGACAATCATGGCTGGTCACACAACTAGCTTTCAGCTACTTTCGGAAAATGAGCTGGACGAGCTCATAAGCGGAATGGACTCTGCAAGTACAAAGAAATTGCTTAAATTTTCTCTGTCTAAATTGGAAAGCTTTGCTGGATATACACAAACGGATTTAACAGTAACAAGCAGGTCTACTGGTGAGTTGGACAGTTTCTTATCGCGTTTCTTTGCGGCCTTGAGAAAGGAGGATGGATCTGATTACAGTAAGAAATCAATTCAGTCGATTCGGTATGGCATTCAGAGACATTATCTCGCAGAATATGAGTATGATATCTGTGACAAGGGCAAGTTTCCCAAAAGCAACAAAGTGTTTCAAGCTATTCTTGTAAAGCTAAAGAAAGAGGGCAAGGGGAGTGTTAAGCACAAGTCTCCAATATCACCATCAGATATGGACAAAATACAAACGTCTCTGGATTTGTCTACCCCATCCGGACTCCAAAATAAAGTATTCATCGACTTGATGATGTACTTTTGCAACCGTGGGCGTGAGAATATTCGTCAACTGAAGCCTTCGGATTTTACGTTGGAAGTAAATGAACATGGACTCAGATATGTCGTTAAGAGAGACCAGTTGACAAAAAACAACAGAGAAAATGAAGACGAATCTTCTAACTCCGGTCGCATGTATGAAGTACCGCAAAATGAAAGATGCCCTGTGTCTACCTACTTGTTCTATGTGTCAAAATTGAACCCTCAATGCCCATTTTTGTGGCAGCAACCAAAGAAAGAGGCCCCAAGAGATGACAAGCCCTGGTATTATAACTCCCCGCTAGGTGTGAACACTATCGCGAACAAGGTGAAAGAAATTTCAGCAAAGGCAGGGTGCAGCAAGATCTATACCAATCATTGCCTGAGGGCAACTTGCATTTCAGCACTCGATAGTGCTGGATTCGAATCCCGTGATATTATGACTGTCAGTGGACACCATAGTGCCCAATCACTTAAGCACTACAGCAAGACGAGTGATGAAAGAAAAAGGCAAATGAGTAGTCACCTGGCAGAGCAATTGTATAGGCCTAACGTTAGACCTAGTCGAAGTGAGAGCACAGAGATAGAGAGACAACCTCTGCAACTTGTTCAGCACACTGAATCTTCAGTTAATTCTGGATCTACCTCGGAGTCTAACCTTACTGGTCCTGGATCTAGTACAGGTACAGCCTCTACGTCTAACACTACTAGTAACAGTCCTGTTAATTTATCGACGCATCTTCACCAGCATCAGGAAATCTCTAGTTCGCAAAGCATTCATGGCAACACTTTTCATTTTCATGGATGCGAAGTGCACATCTACAACAAGTAGATCTAGACGTAGACCAGGTCTAGAACGTAAACATTTAACTGAGACTAATTAGACCTGGTGTAGCGGCAAGACTAGGTTTGATAATGCCCTTCTGCAGTGGCAAGGTAAAGAATAAACAAAGTTGTTTGCAAAGGCAAGTTTGTGGTTATGTAACACAGAGCACTGCTCCTTGTGCTCCTTGTTTCCAAGAAGTTTAGTGGAAGATATGAGTCATAGGGGTGAGGCATCACCCAAAGAATGGAACAAAGGAAAGTAGATTCAGAGTTGCAGTATATTGGGAAGAAAGCAGTCAAGAAATAGTACTCCTTCCTGTAAATTGTGAAAATCCCCAGGATTGCAAACAGTTGCGAAACGCTGGCCGATGGTTGTTGGCCGTACTTTGGTGTCTGGTCGTTGATCTCTGGTCATCATTAGTACGGAAGAAGTTTGAAGAAAGGAATAAACAGACTAGAAGTTAAAGCTGTTGTTTCATGACTCTTCAATCAGCGAGTTTGAACTTAAGCAATTTGAGAATTTCACTGTAGTCCGATAAGATACTACACTCAGTTCGCAACTTCATCATGGATACCCATGAGCCAATTTCAGAAGCCGGAGCTGGAGCTGGAGCTGGAGCTGGAGCCGGAGCCGGAGTGGACGATGACGAGGTTAAGTCTACCACATCCCGGGTGAGCACCATGTCCAGGCTATCGCGAGTGAGTGAGACATCAAGCGTCAAACTTCGCGCAGCAAAGGTGAAGGAGGAACTGGCGAATAGGAAGCGTGAGCAGTTTCTACAAGAACAAAGACTGCGTCGTGAACAATTTGAATTAAATGAAAGAATTGAATTACTGAAGATCAACCATGAGACGGACAATGCCAAGGTCGAGTCTTCAATGTGGCAAGAGCAGGTAGATCAAGAACTGGCCGAAGGAGCTGAAATTCCGCCTTTGCCTAAAGAAAATGTGGACACTAACCAAAGGACTGAACAGTGGTTTTCCAATCAAGTCAACTCGAGTAATGTACCAGTAGTTCAAGATGCTAATGTACATGTTAAGTGTAATGTAAGTACTGGTGGGCACCTTGATGAAGGCAGTACAGCCATTCATAAGTCAGGTGAAGAACGTGTTGACAAGGGATACCATAATAACACCCAAGTAAATTATAATGACCAATTTGTAAGAGGACTAGGGCAGAAATCCTTCGTTTCTAATCCATTCCAGACCCACACTAATAATCCCTATAATCCTTCAAATATGATGGCAATGGCTCTAAGTTTGCCAAAGCCAGACATGCCAACTTTCTCAGGAAATCCAATCGACTATTGGAATTTCATTAATAGTTTTGAGGTAAATATAGCAGATAGGGTGCATGATAACAGGCTAAGATTGTCTTACCTTATACAGTTTACCACAGGCAAGGCCAGAGAGGCCATTGAAAATTGTGTTCTGTTAGATCCAGTTACAGGTTACTCTCGAGCTAGGGTAATCTTGCAGGACCAGTTTGGACGGAATTATATAGTGGCTAGAGCTCATCTAGAAAAGGTCACCAACAGATCACCACTTCGGGCAACAGACAGTCAGGCTCTGTGGGATCTTGCTAGAGACATGAAAAGGTGCCAGATGACCACTTCCCAGATGGGGTACTCAGCGGATATGAGTACAACTGACACCCTGCTGAAGATACAGCATCTTCTTCCGGTCCACCTACAGTCAAGGTGGGCCAGCCGGGCACATTCTCTGATGGAAGAATCAGTCATGCCCAACTTCTCGCACCTGACCGACTTCATTGAGGAATCAGCCAAGGTGGCGAGTAATGTATTCGGGAAGAATGTTGGGCGCCCTGGACAAACAGAGAAGAAGGTTCCTGCGAAGTCTCGACCAAAGGGTTCAACCTTCAACACAAGTGGGAATTCAGGGAAATCCAAGGGAACAAGCTCATGTCCATGCTGTTCCGAAGTACACGAACTTGACAAATGCCGCAAGTTCAAGGACAAGTCAGTAGATGAAAGGTTTACCCTTGTCAAATCCAAGGGTCTCTGCTTCAACTGCTTCAAGGGTTCGCACACCTCTCGGGGCTGCTCCGCCAAACCAAGGTGTAGTAAGGAAGGATGCAAGAGGAAGCATCACACCCTTCTTCACATGGAGTGGACCTCTACGAATAAGGAGCAGAAGCAAGAAGCCAGTCAACAAACTGGGGCCGGGCAAGCAACAGAAGACTCAGAGAACCAAGCCGACACTAATGCTGTCGGTGGCCAGAAGGAGGTTTGTCTCAGGGTACTACCTGTCAAGGTCAGAAGCAACGGCAGAGAAGTGATAACTTGGGCATTGCTTGATCATGGCAGTGATGTTTCACTCTGTGAGCAGCGACTGGCAAATGATCTTGGCATCCAAGGGAAGGAGACAAACTTCAGGCTGACAACAGTCAACAACGCAAGCACCCAAAGAGGAGGCAAGGAGGTTAGTTTCTCCATCCAAGGGCTTCAAGACAGTGAAGTCATAGACATGCCCAGGGTGTGGACGGTAGAGGCACTACCAACAACACACCGTAGCATACCAAGGCAGCAGGATATAGACAGATGGTCTCATCTGAGGGGCATAGAGCTTCCAACAGCTGCCAAGAAGGACATCACCTTGCTCATAGGGAGCGACACTCCAGAAGCTTTCTGGGTCCAGGAAGAAAGAAGGGGTAAGAAGAAAGAACCCTATGCCATCCGATCCCCATTAGGCTGGACGGTCATGGGCCCCACTGGACGCAGAAGGAAGAGAGCCTTTGAGGTGAACAATGTCACAATGGACAACCAACTGCAAGAACAAGTCCAGAGATTCTGGCAACTAGACCATGCCCTCGGCGACGAGAGCGAGAAGTTAGGAGATTCGGTGGAAGACAGGAAGGCCCGTTCCATCATGGAAGATACCATTAGTCTAAAGGATGGGCATTATGAGATGGGGTTGCCCTGGCGCCAATTCCCTCCGTCTCTACCAAACAATCACAAGATGGCAGAGTCACGTCTCCAGTCCCTGAAGAGAAGGCTAGAGAAGGATAACGACCTCCATCAAAGGTACACAGCGACTATGACAGATTACCTGACCAAGGGATTTGCAAAGGAGGTAGATGAGGACCTTCCGAAGAAGGGCTTCATCTGGTATCTACCTCATCATCCAGTAACTCATCCCTTCAAGCCAGAAAAGGTGCGTGTGGTGTTTGACTGTGCCGCCAAATATCTTGGAGTCTCCCTTAATAACCAGCTATTGAGTGGACCTGATTACACCAATAAGCTTGTTGGTGTACTTCTTCGCTTCAGACAAGAGAAGATAGCACTCGTAGCAGATGTGGAGGGTATGTTCCACCAAGTTAGGGTCACACCCAGCCACACAGATGCTCTACGTTTCCTGTGGTGGGAGAATGGCGACACGAACACAGCACCAAAGACATACAAGATGCAAGTCCATCTATTTGGAGCGACTTCGTCTCCTAGTTGTGCAGGATTTGCACTTCAAAGGACAGAAGAGGACAACAGGCAGGACTATGAACCAGAAGTCTGTCAAATAGTCAAGGACAACTTCTACGTGGATGACTGCCTGAAGTCAGTTGGTTCAAGGCAGGAAGCGACAAGGCTTATTCCTCAGCTATGCAGCCTTCTAAGAAAGGGAGGATTCAGACTGACGAAGTGGGTCAGCAACGACAAAGAAGTTCTGGCCACAGTCCCTCCAACAGAAAGAGCTGCATCAGTTGTCGATCTCGACTTGGATCATTTACCGATAGAGAGGACACTTGGAGTTTTGTGGAACATGGACTCCGACATGTTTAGCTTCAAAGTGTCCCCCAAGGAAGTACCAGCTACAAGGAGAGGTATACTGTCAGCCACAAGCTCCTTGTACGACCCACTTGGATTCGTGGCACCATTCACAGTAAATACAAAGCTTCTGTTGCAGGATCTTTGCGCCCAAGGTCTTGGCTGGGACGAGAAGGTCAAGGACCAGGACTTGCAACGCTGGCAAGCCTGGCTGGCTGAGTTACCGGAGTTAACTTCAGTACATATCCCAAGATGCTTCAAGCCATCGAACTTTAAGGACCCCATCTACTATCTCCACGTATTCTGCGATGCATCAGAAATAGCCTATGCAGCTTGTGCCTACCTCAGGATAGAGGATTCTGGTCGCACTCACAGTGCATTCGTGATGGGGAAGACAAGGCTTTGTCCTCTTAAGAAGATGACAGTTCCCAGATTGGAGCTGTCAGCAGCAGTGCTAGGAGTGAAGCTGGGCCAAACCGTGACAGAAGAGCTCAGGCTGCCAGTGAGGAGTGTCACTTATTGGACAGATTCTACCTCAGTGCTGCTGTACATAAGGAACACCAGCAGAAGGTTCCGCACATTTGTGGCAAACAGAGTAGCTGTCATCCAGGAGAAGAGTGACAGTTCTCAGTGGCGCCACGTGGACACCAAGAGCAATCCAGCTGATGATGGCTCAAGAGGCTTGCAAGCTGGGCAGTTATCAAGGTGGATCCAAGGACCAATCTTTCTGCTGAAGAAAGAAGAAGATTGGCCCGACGCATTCTCGACCTCCAAAGGCCTGAGGGTACTGCCTTCTCAGGACCTCCAAGATGATCCTGAGGTAAAGGGGACCAATGCCATCTCAACCAAGCCTGGAGATGGTGTTAGGGAACTACTCAATCACTATTCCTCCTGGAACAGATTAAGGAGAGGAGTAGCCTGGATCCTCCGCCTCAAAGCATATCTGATAGCCCGGGCAAGGACAAGTGCATCACCCAAGGAGGCTGGAGATTTGACACCTTCTGAGTTGAAGGTAGCAGAGCTAGAAATAGTCAAATGCATTCAGAAGGATGCCTTTCCAGCAGAGTTTGAGAGGAACAGAAAGTCAACGGGTGAACCTTCCTCCATGAAGAAACTGAATCCTACCCTAGTAGATGGAGTCTTGCGGGTAGGAGGGAGACTTGACAGATCTCCTATTGACTACAATGCCAAACACCCTATGATATTGCCGAGCAGCCATCATGTAACCAGACTGCTCATTGAATACAGTCATCAAGAAGTTGGCCATTCTGGTGCAGGCATGACGTGGACGGCCCTAAGGTCAAACTACTGGATCCTCAAGGGTGGTTCCACTGTTCGACGCATCATAGGAAAATGTCTACAATGCAAGAAAAGAAATGCGCCAAGAGGGAAACAAATGATGGCTGACTTGCCCAAAGAAAGAGTTACGCCGGACAAGCCGCCATTCACCTTCACTGGACTTGACTACTTCGGGCCCTTCAATGTCAAGCTAGGCCAGAGTCAGCCGAAGAGGTACGGCTGTATATTCACATGTCTTACGACTAGGGCCGTACATCTGGAAATAGCCAACTCCTTGGACACAGATTCGTTCATCAATGCTCTACGAAGATTCGTGAACCGCAGAGGACTGCCTGAGAAAATTTTCAGTGACAATGGCACGAACTTTAGAGCTGGATATAAAGAACTAAAGCAGAGCCTAGCAGAGCTCAACACAGCTAAGGTGGGTCGCTTCTTAACCCAGCGAGGGATTGAATGGGAGTTTAACCCTCCGGGTGCAAGCCACATGGGTGGCGTTTGGGAAAGAGTAATTCGGTCGGTCAGGAAGATATTGGGGAATCTTCTCAAGCAGCAGACTGTTACCGATGAGAATCTAAGCACCCTTATGTCTGAAGTAGAGGCGATCCTCAATGCAAGACCTCTGACACCCCTAAGTGCGGACCCCCAAGATGAGGAACCGCTAACACCCAATCATCTTCTTCTCATGAGAAGAAACCCTTCGTTATCACCGGGAGTCTTCGATAAGGATGATTGCTACAGTAGAAGAAGATGGAAACAAACTCAATATCTGGCCGGACAGTTCTGGAGGCGTTGGACAAAGGAATATCTTCCCTTGCTTCAAGAACGCCAAAGGTGGCTTAAACCACAAAGAAACTTCCAGACTGACGACCTTGTACTCGTGGCTGACGATGCTGCCCCTCGTGGGCACTGGCCATTAGGACGGGTAACCATGACATACCCAGACAGACATGGACTAGTTAGGCAAGTGGAGGTTAGGATAGGTTCGAAATATTATAAACGACCAATCTCCAAACTCTGTCTGTTAGAAGGCGAAAATTAGGTTACAATGAATTATGACATCCGTTAAGACCTAGGGACCACCCGCCTTTTGATTATTTCTTACGTAAATGTAATGATTATTGTTGATGTGATATTTTATTGATTATGTTTTCAATTGTTGTTTATACGTTATCGCTATGTATGGTATATTGATGCCGCTTTACATGTTATTATTTCAGTGAAATGAGTCACTGGTGGTTGCCTCATTTGGGGCCGGGTATGTAGCGGCAAGACTAGGTTTGATAATGCCCTTCTGCAGTGGCAAGGTAAAGAATAAACAAAGTTGTTTGCAAAGGCAAGTTTGTGGTTATGTAACACAGAGCACTGCTCCTTGTGCTCCTTGTTTCCAAGAAGTTTAGTGGAAGATATGAGTCATAGGGGTGAGGCATCACCCAAAGAATGGAACAAAGGAAAGTAGATTCAGAGTTGCAGTATATTGGGAAGAAAGCAGTCAAGAAATAGTACTCCTTCCTGTAAATTGTGAAAATCCCCAGGATTGCAAACAGTTGCGAAACGCTGGCCGATGGTTGTTGGCCGTACTTTGGTGTCTGGTCGTTGATCTCTGGTCATCATTAGTACGGAAGAAGTTTGAAGAAAGGAATAAACAGACTAGAAGTTAAAGCTGTTGTTTCATGACTCTTCAATCAGCGAGTTTGAACTTAAGCAATTTGAGAATTTCACTGTAGTCCGATAAGATATTACACCTGGTCTGAGTCACAACTGTACATAGTGTATCTACGTTGGTGTTTACAACTTTACGTGACTTCGCTTTCAATTTCAAGTTTGCCCTTTAACTGTTGGTGTTAACTGTTCTTTGGCTGAAAGTTTTTATCAAGATTAGCCGAGTTTGGAGCTCTGTGAATTGATGGTGAGTACATGTAGGTTCTAATTTAGATCTAACGTTAACTTGTTATTTTCCTAAATCTAAATCTGACTTTATTGCCGACCCGTTTTATAAAACAAATAATGCACTGTTTTAGTTCGTGTGTTAGGGCAGGATAGTGCACTCAGTTTAGTCAGTGCAATAGCGATAATGCACTTGCCCTACGGGCGCGTGCATTATCACTATGTGGACTGACTAAACTTCGTGCACTATCCTGCCCTAACACACTCTCAACAGTGCATTATTTGTATACTATGTAATGTGCTATATAAATAATGTAACTTGTTATCATTATTATTATTTAACATTACCTGCATGAGAACAGCAAGAATACCAGCCATGCCATGGGCAGCACCTATGTATTTCTTCTCATGCCATTCAAACATGAGAGGAGACTTGGACTTCTCTTTCCTGGCTAGCCTCTGACCGGATTCTAAGATACATCCACATACCTTCCAAAAGAAAGGATGTAAAAAGCATCAGTTTATTAATATCAGTTCTGCTATGCAATAAGCTATGTACTGTGGAGTAATAGTAAAGATTATCTGGCTACTCATTGTAATAACAGTTTGAGAATATTTACTTATTGCAAGGGGGGGGGGGGGGGGGGGGGGGAAGGCACTCAAATTTTTTTCAGACAGGGGCGTGCTGCAGCCGTCCTCAAAACGGGGGTCTAAGGAACCGACTAGAAGCAAAAAACATAGTAACACAAGTTACATGGTAGTGGAACTACTGCACTGTGGGGATTCTATAGTACATGCATATATGCAATTGCGCACGCAAGTGAATGGACGTACGTACGCGAGAGCTAGGGAACGGGGCGCGTCGGGGGAAACGGAGAGAGACGAGCACTTATTGTTCCGGCCGGGTATCTTGAGAACAGTTTATGGAAATTTGGGTATCTTGAGAACGGTGATCGGCCGTTGAAAAAGGGGGTCGTCAAAGCGGCACATACCCGTCTGTCTAATATGTTGAGTGCCCCCCACCCCCCCCCCCCCAAAATGGCCTACAACTTTCAATACCACATGGATAAGAGAAAATCTTTGTTGATTTTCATATGTTCCCGCTTTTCAAATGGAGCAGCTACATGGAGTACTCATCCCATTCTAAGAATAGAAATTATAAGTTTAAACAGATACTAAAAGGGTGCTATAGCATGTTATCTAGTTATTACTCTTCATGTTCTACTTATAACACGTGACTAAAGATAAAGTTCAGTTCTGATCATGAGATTGAATTGTGAAAGAAACTGTCTCAAACCAAGTTGGAAAGGTTGATTATATAGAACATAAGAACTGGTGTATGCTGTAAGGTTTTGGAATCACCAAAATCATAAGAAATGTACTCAATCCTGCTAAGAGTCACATGCACTGCACACAGAAATGTGTTTATGGGACTATACACAAATGTTTGGGGACATTTTTCAGGGGACATATCTATGATAATCTTCCAAACAAACATAAAAAGAATGAGAAAGCTCACAAATTATTTTTTACCTTTTTCAGAACTCAAAGTTTCTCTTTAAGGACTGGAAAATGTGCAAGAGATATTGGACAAATTTTAAGAGCTGGCATACAAGAGGAAATAATTATGCCTAGATTGTTTGCCCACTTTGCACAAACTACCCAGAAATTCACAGATAACGGCACATACATGTTATCTTGTCTATGCAGCTATCTGCATCAATGTGCCCCTCCTTGTTGTACGACGCATGCTCCAGTGACAATTACCCTGCAGTTAATTTTGTTCACTACATTGGCATCTGGAGTGGTATTCTGAAAACTGTTGTAACATTTGTCGTAACTTTTGTTCTATCTTCCGGAGATAATACAGCGCTAATATTGTTGTAAGTTGGCATTCTGAAAATTGTTTAAGCGGGATATTAATAATATCACATAGAGAGATAATAATTCTCTCTCCATGGATCACCTTTATATTATCTTTGACAAGCCCATTTTTTGATACTTGACCAATCAAGATGGATTTTATACAGGTAGGTTAACCAATAGGAGCACCCCTTTCGTCAGAACATGAGGATGCGCTTAGCGCTTATATCAATTTCTGGCGTAGTTATTAAATTACGAGTTTTATATGCACCATGCGCTATTGGACTGCAATTGATCAACAAAAATGGCTCACCCTCTTCTGCTCAATTGAGATCTTGAATCACACACAGTCTCCATCTTGCTATTCGAGCATGTACTGTCTGATTTTGAGCTAGAAAAATTGCCGAGATCATGAGATACAACAGGTTGTAATTAACATGGAAGATAAGATACAACAAAAGATACAACAATTTTCAGAAT
>CM046849.1:31854750-32038762 GCA_025618425.1 Heliocidaris tuberculata
GAAAGGTAGGCAAGTAGAAATTAAAAAAAAAAAAAAAAAGAGTCATAGGTTTTTTTTTGGTTTTTTGTTTTATAATTGTTGGTTGAATAGCCTCTAATTATAAAAAGAAAGACTCGATCTTATTCTTACCTTTCCATTTAGAATAATGTTGATTGCTGAATCCTCAGAGTATGGTGGATAGGGATTCGTGAATTCTCTCCTGTCAGCAGACAAAGCTCCATCATGTTTCCGTTTACTCATTATTCTCATGAACTCAACTCTTCTCTGACCTCACAAATCTAATGCCTGATTGAGATCATGAAAGAAACAATGAAACAAGGATTAAAGTCTAGATTTCTAGTCTAGGCGAGATCGTGGAGATAGAAGAAGAAGAAGAAGAAGAAGAAGAAGAAGAAGAAGAAAGAAGAAGAAGAAGAAGAAGAAGAAGAAGAAGAAGAAGAAGAAGAAGAAGAAGAAGAAGAAGAAGAAGAAGAAGAAGAAGAAGAAGAAGAAGAAGAAGAAGAAGAAGAAGAAGAAGAAGAAGAAGAAGAAGAAGAAGAAGAAGAAGAAGAAGAAGAAGAAGAAGAAGAAGAAGAAGAAGAAGAAGAAGAGAGAGAAGGAGAGAAGAAAGGTGAATGAGAAAGAGAAGGAGAGGGAAAATAATAATGAAGCAATGTCAAGGAACAATAGGGGAGAGATAGGAAATGGGAAGAGAAAAATCAGCAACAACTAAAAAAAAATTACAATTGAGCAATAAAAACATTTGAGGTCCTTTTATTTACTTGAACACAAATTTTGTTTCAAAATTTGAGTCAAAATTTGCATTGACCCACTACACTAGCATTGCTGGTGTGACCGAGCCTTAGAATCTGTAAGACTCTATCAATAGAAATAAAAGGAGATGGATCGGGTAGAATGGTAGATTCTACAATCTACATCTTAAGGGGAAAATCCAACCTTAATGACAAGTTGCTCTGAAAGATGGAGGAAAAATCAGAGAAGCAGACTGGTGAAAGTTTGAACGAAATCGGACAAACAATAAGAAAGTTGCGAATTTTTGAAAGTTGTAATCACTAGGCCTATACATATGGGAATTTCAAGTTGGCCGAATAGGTAATGTCACTGTGATGTAATGGCGAACAACTCTACCATTTGCTTCAACACACAAAACGACTAAAATGTCTTTTTTTTCCCAAAATGTATTACTCAGTAGGATCTTTTTCTTTCAAGAGGATCTATAACAATAAGCCATATATTTTGAGTATGGTCTACTGCCCCGAGGGTAAAGGTGCTTCAGAGAAAACCTGCAAATTGATGATATTTTTGTGTACGCCAAATGGGAAAGTTGTCTGCCAGGGGGTCATCGGAAATGTCATGGACTTGACAAACTGTTTCACGAAGACATGATAAACGACAACTCAATGATATCGATACTCATCGGCTAAAAAACAGTTCATATCACAGTCAATCGGATTTATCGTCAATTACCCAAACAGCTTTTGAGGCTCAGTTTTTTTCCAAACTGTTCCAAAATGTAAAAACTGGCAGTGAAAATTAATACTGATGATAAAAACATCCCGTTTACATGTCAAAGATGTGTTATTTATGGCATCTTAAGGCCACCGCACACTACACGACCTGAGGTCGTACGACCTTCCGAACTACGGTATGACGTCACCAAACACCAAGTTTCAGGTCGTAGGACCAGGTCGCACGATCAGGTCCCAGGTTTTGGCATGTTGAATTTTTGCGAGGTCGTGGACTAGGTCGTATGACCTCTAGGTCGTACGACCTTCTGAACTACGGTATGACGTCACCAAACACCCAAGTTTCAGGTCGTAGGACCAGGTCGCACGATCAGGTCCCAGGTTTTGGCATGTTGAATTTTTGCGAGGTCGTGGACTAGGTCGTATGACCTCTAGGTCGTACGACCTCAGGTCGTGTAGTGTGCGGTGGCCTTTAGAATTTATAAAATTGAGAAAACTCAAGGATGCTTTTGTATGAATCCAGATTTGTAAGTAAGACGATACCGTAACTGACTAATTATGGAAAGAAGACCCAAATCGTGTTTACTTTAGAGAAAATAATTGAATTAAGATATTTTATGACCCAATTTTTAATATTGATTCATAAGAAATACATGTATTTATATCCAAACGCTGCTTAAAATTGGAAAAATATAGGGAAAATACATACTTGATAAATTGTCGTTCACATGGGTCTGTATATGCAGACTGTACCGTTTTCAATGCTGCTTCTATGGTAGACATATGTGGGTATTTTTAATATTAATTTCATTTACTCATATGGGGTTCAAGAAGCCATAAGAACATATTGTTCGTCTGTACAATATCATAATACAAACATTAGTAAAAATATTTGATATAGGAAACATGAAGGAATGTGCTTGGAGATCAGGATAAATATTTTCTCTTAATTTACATTTCTCATTTTTTCGCAGCCCATAGACTAACTAAATGCTAGCTTGTGATGGCGTTTGAAAAAAATATGACAGGTTTTGAATATCGACAATTCACTTCTCAGGGAAGTTGCCGCTGGTCTTGGTGAAAACGGCTGTGTGAAACACTAAGCGGACAAGTTGAGTGACAGCTTCGAGCTGTCGCTGATCTTGTTGTTATGACGGTTAGATGAAATCATGAAACAACCCCCAGTATGTCACCAAAATGCCAATTTGAGATTCCCATAGATGTAGTGATCTCATTTGTCAAACATCCATAACTTTCTTAGATCTATTCCTTGTCCGATTTCTTTCAAACTTTCTGCATCCTGTTTTTATTTTGCTCCTTTTACACAAATCATTTAATTACCTAGGTTGGACTGCACTTAAAAAATGAAACTACATAATGGAACTTTCTTCAATTATTTTGTCAGTAGATTCTTATTTTTGTCCATCAATTACAAATCGACAATTTGGTAGCATCCTGCCATTTCGTCACAGTCACAATTTACATGACATGACATGAATAAAAACATGTAGGACCGAACAAATCTATTATTATCGCTATAACCTATTCATAATATTAATTTTGAACAACAGGCAATAACATATGATACTGGAACAGACTGAATCCTCCAAATATTGACACATACCTCTCAAAACGTTATAGTCACAGATCTAAATGACTATCCAGCACTGCCAATGGTTCTTCTCAATCACGATGGTCTAGTCTATGCCTGCATTGCCTGGATAATGGTCCTATTTTGCGCGTTCATGTATGGATGCTAGATGATAGGGCTAGGCTAGGCTAGGCGGCGCGCCCGGCAGCCGCGCCCGGCCGCCGCGCCTGGCGCCCGCCCCGGGCGTGGCGCCAGCTCAGCGCAGCTACACATGTAGCTAGATCGATCCAGGGATGGGGACACGCCCATCCCATTACATGCAGGGGTGAACAGGGGGTGTATGGGTATGCCTTTCTTGGGGACTTTGTGGAGTTTTCAGTGAGAGCCATCTATCTCTTCCATCGATGGTACAGAGCATGCACGTATCGGGGGGGGGGGGGGGGGGGGGGGGGGGGGGGGGGGGGGGAGGTGGTGTTCAAACACCCTCTTCGGCAAAAAGGGGTATATAGTAGATGTTCTAGGTGTTAAAACACCACCGTTTTTTAGAAATGAAGCAAAAGCTTATTTTTGACGCCGAAATGCTGATTATTCCCCTTTTTTTTGCTTGTCAGAGAATTTTTGAGTAAAATGAGACCCCCAAAAGGCTGATAACCTTTTTTTGTTTTTGTTTTTGTTTGTTTATCAGAGAATTTTGGAGTAAAAAGACATCCCCGTTTAAAAAAAATACTGGGTACGCCACTGGTATATTTTTGTATTTTGTATGAAACATATATGAGCAATAAATTAATTATTATATCTTATGTGCATGTATGATTTAATAATTATATTCTTTAGAAAAAAATGGAAATTAATGATTTTTTTTTTGGGGGGGGGCACACACAGGGCAAATGGGAGAGGAGCTCGCAAGATACGTCACGGAGTTGCCTATTTGTGTTTAATTAAGTACAACTTCAAAAATTCATAACTTTCTTATTTTTTATCGTATTTTGCTCAAACCTTCGCTGATGTTTCTTTAATATGTTTGTTTGAAAAAACAAACAAAACATGAGTTGTGATCAGGGTGGACTTCTCAGCTTTAAGACTTATACGAGAGAGAGAGAGAGAGAGAGAGAGAGAGAGAGAGAGAGAAAGCTCTCTAGCGAGAACCGTTTGCTTATGAAATGTCTCCTAAAACGCTTTCCAAAATCGCCCCCTCCTCAATATAAGTCATATCCAAGCTCAATCGGCGCTACAGCTTTCATTTACCTTGAACATTGCACTGTACTGCCATACCCAGGGGGTATCTCCCTCCTACGGTACTATGGTTACGTCACAAAATACTCCCACAACAAAAGAGTGAATGAAAATTCGGGTTTCTGAGGAGGATAGCGGTGTAATGACTGGCAGGGATTAGAACTGTCCAGTGAAGCCCATGAGAAACTGGGTTTGAATGTGGATTTAAAACCGTGTTCTCGCATGACTGTCATCTCTTCACCAACAGACATTATTATGTTCAAGAGAAATATTGCATTTAGCTTGCTTGCATAGCTAACTCCTAGATGAAGATGCGATCGAAGAAGACTGTAACAGCTTTATCATTATCTTTCATCATCGTGGGAGTGGTTGCGGTATTTGAGTTCAAGGCTTTATTCAAGGAGGAAAAGCTAATCCAAGACTTGAAGAAAATCGCAATCAGATCTCATCGAAAAACTAACATCACCAACGCACGTTAGTATGATGTTTGATTGATTAATAATAATGATTGCAGTGGCGCATCCAGAGGGAAAGGTGGGGGCACGGAGGGGAGACATTCGCGTCCCCTCCAGCAAAACGCAAATTTCATTACATTTTGGATACAAAAGAAGAAATGTTCTCCTATATAGGTGTGCCTCAAAAGCGGTACTTAGAGAAAAGGTGACATAATATGTATATGTTTACTTATTTGTCAGAGAATCTAAGAATTAAAAAAAAAAACTAGAAAAATAATAACCTTTTCTAAATATTTTTACATTTTCCTTGTCACAGATCTGGCAAGAGTGTCCCGCCACCCCCGTCAGATAATGCTGGATCCAACACTGTATTAGTTTATTGATTTGATTTGATTTTGAATTAATTGATTGATTGACTGATTGATTGATTGATTTATTATTGATGGATTGATCATTGATTGATGGATGGAATGATTATTTGACTGACTAACTGATGGTTTGCTTGATGGTTTGCTTGATTGATTGCTTCATTGATTGATCGGTTGATTGATTGATTGATTGATTGTTTGATTGATTGAAATAGTTCTATGATAAACCGATCATGCCAACAGATAAGGAAAGCACAGTAAATGAAATGAATAAGGCCATGGAAACCAAATATTATAAGGTACATAAAGAAGATGGATAAAAGGAAAGAAGATTGAACGGGATGGAAGCAAAGTAAAGGGGGTCAGAGAAAAGTTGAAGATTACAACATTGAGAAAGGGTAGAGATAGGGGGAGCCTAGAGAGGAGAGACACGCATGCAGTGAGAGAATAAGAAGAGGGATAGAACATTATAGGAACTTAGCTCCTGAAAAATCAGAAGGATATTAACCCTTTCAAGACAATTGACCACATTTTGTGGTTTGGCTCAATAACTTTTGATCCAGAGCTCTAAAAAATATACCAGATGCACGAGTAGAAAGAGCAAAATTTTCTGCACACACTATGTCCATGTATTGCATGACCATATTGTGTTTGATGCAAGGAATTTTAAAAACAAGAATAAGCTTTGAGATCCTTAAATTGGCAACACATTGAGAGGTTTAAAATCATTTTTTTCATCAAAATTGGCAATTTCTTTCAACTATTCAACAAATTTCTAACCATGTATATTGTTTTCAAAGACATTACACCTTATTTGAACCATGTAGCACTAAAAGAAAAATATTGTTGCCAATTTGAAGAACAAAATGTGATCAATTTAGCCCTTAAATAATCACTGTCCTGAAAGGGTTAAAGAAAGATGAAAATGAGAAAGAACGGAAAGAGGGCTGAGAGTGGCAAGGCATCCATGTAAAAACACAGCATTATATGATATTAGCAATTTACACAAATATTTCACCAGTGAGTTTGAGTTCTAGAGCACATATAGTCAGGTTCACTATGTATTTTTGTTCAGAATTTTTGGAGATTAGCAAAACTATACATTTTTGGAATCGGTAGAACATGGGGAATCCGAAAATTGATGTTGGCATTTGCACAAAACCCTGACCGAGCAGCCATTTTGGATTTTCAAAATGGCCGCCATATGTAACTAGTATTGAACACTTTTGAAGATATTTTTGTAACAGAACCTCATTCTATCATTTTCGTGGTAGCATATTAAAGGGCATTAAATTCTCTACAACATGACACCACATTCGATGGGTTTCGTGATGATTTGTATAACAATTTTGGTCAGAAAATGTGATTTTTATCATTTTTTTTCAAAAATATGAATTGCTTCAAAATACATATTTCTCCATATTTCAAAAGTCCATTTCACTAATGACTTCCAACTTTCAAAAAATCAACCATACATAGGGTCAATATCATATAAAAATTACAAGTTCATTGCTTATCTAACAAAAAAGTAATAGTGCTCTAAAGTTCACACTTTGATATTTGCTAAAACAGAGAAATAAAGCCAAGGGCTGCTTTCTAGTCAGGTTCACTATATATTTTTGTTCAAAGTTTTTGGAGATTAGCAAAACTATACATTTTCGGAATCATTAGAGCATGGATAAGCAAAATAAAGATGTTGGCATTTGCACAAACACCGGCTTGGTGGCCATTTTGGATTTTCAAAATAGCCGCCATAATTTGCCTTATTTCGGCTTCTTTTAAAGGTATAAACGTAATGAAATGGGCCAGTCCTACTATCTATGGGTGCAGAAAACAAATGGTGACATCTAGACATCTTCTTCTACCGCTTCCTCGCATATGGAGGCCATTTTGGATTTTCAAAATGGCATACGTGTAATATATAAGTTGCCTTATCTCTGCTTCTGGTCAACCTAGGAACTTAGCAAAAATATTCTAATCCTTTTCTTGGTCGATAAAACTATTGGTGACATAATTAGACTTCTAATCTTAATGCGTCATCGCACACGGCGGCCATTTTGTATTTTAAAAATGACACACATATATATGTATGTATATATATATATATATATATATATATATATATATATATATATATATATATTCCAGTCAACCTATAGCAATTTAACAGAATAATTATGCTAGTACTTTGTTTCCTGGGTCAGGAAAACGATTAGTGACATAATTAAACTTCCAATCTCAACGCTTCATTGGACATGGTGGCCATTTTGAATTTTCAAAGTGGCCGCCACAAATACATTTTTTCCCCTACGTCGGCTTCTTTTTAACGTAGAAACTGAATGAAATATGCTAATCCTACGTTTCTTGGGTCGAGAAAAGAATCTGTGACATTACTAGAATTCTACTCCCAACGTTTCATCGCATATGACGGCCATTTTGGATTTTCAAATTGGCCGCCATGAAATATTATATTGCCCTATCTCTGCTTCAAGGCAGCCTAGAAACATATTGGAATATTCTAATACTATGTTTCCAAGGTCAGGAAAAACATTGGTGACGTCATTAGAGTTCCCATCTCAACGCTTCATGTGGCTTCCATCTTGGATTTTCAAAATGACTGACATAAAATGCATACTTTGCCCTTTCTCTATGGTCAACATAAAAACTACATGAAATATGATGCTTATGTTTCCTTGATAAGGGAAATATTTGGTGCTATCACAAACTTATCATCTTGATTCTTCCTTCACTTTAAGCATTTGGGGCGCTAGGAGCCCTCAGACAAATTTCATTGCGTCTCTAAACTGAAACTATGCCACGTTCTGGCTTGTGTCCTTGAAGTCTTGCACATATTTTGACACCAAGTTTAGAAAACTTTAATTTCTAATTTTCTTCTCTTCAGGCAAGAATTTATATTTTTGTACAATGTGAATGAAAAACAGTAGATCATTTGTAATTTCTTTTTCTTTTATTATCCCTTTTCTATCTGAATATTGATTCAGAAAAAAAGACCCTCTAATAACAGACCTATAAAGCAAGATATATGGTTGAAAAACAACTGAATGCAAATGAATAAAGTCACTTTTAACGACTTTTGTTTTTCAGTCTACGAACTTTCCCATCGACTATCATCACTGGGCAGTCCCCCCCCCCCCCCGGATAACTACCCCTTGAATTAAATACCAAGTGCAGTTCTTTAGCTGTATTATTGTAACCTACTACTCAATTATACTGTATCAAACTAGAGACAGACTTCCTGTTCTAATATGTCCAGTTGTCCACCAGCACGTGCAAACTAAATAATTGTATTTTACAGTACAACAAATAATTATTAACTTTACTTGGCCCAAAGACGTTTTAGGGTACTCCAATTAGGCTAATCTATTACAATTGTATACACTGTCATGTAGGATCACGCCATTACAGCACAGACAGCTCACAACCTTTAAAATGCTCATTTCCTACATGTCATATTGTGTTTTTTTAAACTTTATTTACTTTCAGTTCTGCTTTTTAAGGTAAATAATAAAAGCTTAATAACATAAATAAGGAGAAATAAAGATATAAAAATAGAATAAGAAATATTGCGTTTTAACCACTTTGTACAAAAACAGAGAAAAAATCTCGAAAGGTCACATTTTTTTTGCTCTCAGTTCTTCTATTTAAGGTAAATAGTAAAGCTTAAATAAGACAATTTTTAAAAGATAAGATAAACAGTGGTAGCAAGAAATATTGTGTTAAATCACTTTTTACTCAAAACGTCACCTAAGTTTAGAAGGATCTTTCGTGGCAAAAGATTTTTGCAATGCTGAAATGAAGAAAGCCAAAATTTAGAGAGGCGTGAAATGCGCTGATTGAGACCAACCGATGAACTTTATCTACAACTGAGCCGTGGGGGGGGGGGGGGGGGGGGGGCTGACGCCTCTTGCCCGAATGTAAACTTTACTTTCAGCCCCTCCCCACCTCGTAAAACTATGCTCGTTTTAATATTGAAAGTGCTTGGAAATGTTACAGGGGACCCAATTTTGGCGGTCAACTAGACTTGGATTGATGGTAAAAACTGTTTGGTATCAATATGTCCTCCCTGTACAACTGAGAGGGGGGGGGGGGGGGAGAGGGAGGGGGTGTGGGCGCAAGTTTTGAACCCCACCACCAAGTATCTACATGTTTTAGAGTGTAAATCTTGTCTATCACGTGAATACAGGTCCCATGTTATTTCACTGATGGCCTCAGTTGCTTCCTTGTACCAATAATACTTGTAGGTATTGTTTTAAGATAAATTTTAGAGGGGAAGGGGGGGGGGGGGGGGGGGGAAGAAGGGTAAGGCATTGGCAGATATTTTTCCAGTAACCATGAGATTTTAATGATTTGTCAAGGGTCAATGATTTTTTTTACCATTATCCAAAGTACCTTATGAATATTACTTTGTACCAGTTTGTCTCTTTTTAAAAACAGAAAGGGGGAGGGGAAGGCATGGACATGTAGAGGTGCAAGTTCTGTACCCTATAATCTAGTATATACGTGTGTTGGAGTGTGAATCGTGATTATCACTTAAAACCAGGTTTCCTCATATATATTATTGGACAGTTAGCCTTTTTATTTCTCAACACATATCATCTGTTATTAGGCACATTTGTATCATAGCAACGGGAACTAATAAACAATTGTATATCACTAAAATATGATCGTACTGAATCATCTGACATCACACTTCCTATTAAAATATTCATCTGCATGACAATTATAGCATGTACTACCGAAATAATCCATTTCACGTCTCCCAATGTTACCATTGTCAGGGAGAAGGCAGCACTTAGTAACCACTTTTGTTATCGATTCTCTACTTTAGCTAATATCACTGTCAACTTTAGAGCGCTATAACTGTTTTGTTTTATAACCGTTTTGTTTGATAAGCAATGGACTTGTAATTTTTATATGATATTAACCGCACATATGGGCAGTTTTCTGAAAAGTTTGAACTAATTAGTGAAAATAACTTTTGAAATAATAAGAAATACGTATTTTGAAGAAATTCATATTTGTAAAAAATTATGTAAACAATCACATTCTTGGCCAAGAATTGTATCGCAAATCATCACCAAACCCATTAAATGTGGTATCATGTTGTAGAAAATTTAATGCCCTTTAATATGATGATACATACATGGTAAGATGAGGCTCTGTTAAAAAAATATCTTCTAATTTGTTCAATACGAGTTACACATAGCGGCCATTTTGAAAATCCAAAATGGGCGCTATGCCGGTGATTTGTGCAAATGCCAACATCAATTTTTGAATTTCCCATGTTCTAACGATTATAAAAATGTATAGTTTTGCTAATATCCAAAAATTTTGAACGAAAGCCCATTTTCTTACATAGTGAACCAGACTAATAATTATCCCAAGATATCATAGTTTGCATGGTTTGGTTACATGTAGCTTTACGATGAAGACCAGGGACGTTGTATGAATTATGCGGACGGTTTATGAAGAACTATAAATAATCTGTCCTATTTTCTCCTTACTTGTTTCTACTTGTAATTGAAACTATGGCCTTGACAGCTAGACAAAACAATGGTATTAAGGGCATGCCAATTTTTGATAAAGAATTGAAAATTTCCCTGTTAGCGGATGATTCAACCTGTTTTTAGATGGTTCTACTTATTCTTTTAAAAATCTATTTGATATATTGAACAAATATGCTAATTGTTCTGGTTGTAAACTTAATTTGTCAAAATCAGAAGCAATATGGATCGGGGCTAAGAAAGGTTGCTACAATTTTCCTTTTTCTGATAGGGGCTTAACCTGGAAAATGGATAATTTTAAGACCCTTGGTGTCACTTTTTCTTTGCGGACTAATAAGCTTTTTGATCTCAATTATAAAGTTAAATTGAAAAACATTGAAGGTACTCTTAACTGTTGGCGGACTAGAAATTTGTCGTTCATTGGAAAGATATGTGTGATAAAAACATTGTTATTACCACAGTTACTCTATCTCTTTTCTGTCCTGTTTATAAAAATACCTAATCATTTTTTATAAAGACCTCAACAAAAGGTTTTTTAAATTCATTTGGAATGGGGAAACAGATAGAGTGAAAAGGAATTATTTTTGTAATAATTATGACAATAATATTGTGGTCTTCTTATGATCGATTCATATGCGTTCTCTTTGGCACAAAAAATGTCTTGGTTCAAACTCCTGTTGGACGATAATTATGATAGTATAATGGAAGACTATTGGAATATCTGCACTCGAGCGGTTTAATGATAGGAGAGATCTTTTATGGAAGTCTTATGTTCCTGAAAATGTTTTGTGTTCTTTGGGATCTACCCAAATTGCTGACTCTTTGAGAACTTACAGAATTACAGAGAGGGTTAAGTCAGTTTCGTAAATATGAAAATAATTTATGAGTGTTCTCATTCGTTCTATGTCACTTTGGAAGAATATCATAGAAGAAATGTCCCCTTGAAAGGATTGCTCTTCAAATGCCCTCATATTTGAAATATGACAAGAAATAGCTGAAAAGCTTGGATCAAACTTTCATACCAAATGTGTGTACGTCCCATATATACATTTCTGTGTGCGGTGCATATGACTTTCAGCAAGATTAAGTCAATTATTTAACATTTCGAGGATTTTAAAACCTCACAGTATACACCAGTTCTTATTAACTGCATAATCAACCTTTCCCCATTTCTGCCAGCCATTTTCACAATCCCTTGTCCAGGACTCAACGTTATCTTTAATACCCGCCGGGTGATGTAATACCATGTACCATTCAGGTTGGAAGTGAAGCCCTATAAGATGAAGCTCAAACAGTCAAATCAACGCCACAGTATAGGCTCCCTTTCACGTTCTGTATCCACAAGGGGGAAAAGTAGTTGGGCAAACTTTCATGAATACACGTTTGAACAATCTGACACTATTTAAAGGCAACCGAGCCAATTAACAATGAATCTGCACTTCTTTCTCCTCAAATATTGCATGCGTCTACTGTATACATACGCTTGTCTTATGCCACTATTGTACCAGAGGAGACCGCGACCCACAGATGCAACTGTACAATTTTGTGGCATTTTCTCTCTTGAGAATGAAAATACATCATTGTTGATTAAAATTGGGAAAATTTACTTATCCTTAACCTGTTGAGTTTCAAGTAGTTTCACGTTTCCTTCCCATCATTCAATTTTATTTCATAATCCAAACTTTATTATAAATTATAGTGACATGTAATTCAATCACTACTAAAATTAACACTCTTTTTTTTTTGTTGGGGGGGGGGGGACGAAATTCTGTGTTAAGTCATTTTGGGATTCCTTGAGTTTCAAGTAGTTTCACTTTATTTATTTATTTATTTATTTATTTATTTAACTATGGAAAACAAATGAATGAAGGAAAACTTAGTCCTGAACCAATGTTGCTGCATTGTCATTTTTTTCTCTAAAATTTTTAAATAGTATTTGAATGATGCTGATGGGGAAAACTTTTCAAATGGGATCTCACAAATTAAGTGATGCTGTTATAACGATTTAATTGTCTACCTTTCCTCATTTCCACCGTAGGGTGATTTTAAAGCTGATAGAAATTGTACATATTTTTACTCGATGATCTTGAAGGATTTGATGAAAATGACTTTGTCTTAGAAGTTGCTTTCAACTTTTATATATGTAAACTGTACCATACTCAATAATGAAACAGTTATAATAATTTTGCAATGTAATACGGTGGTATCTTTATGAATATTGTATAATAATTATGTCATTTTCAACAATTCAGTCCTTTGACTGCCAGTGTGAATGAATTTTAAATGTTCTTGTTGTATTTTTATCCAAATAAACCATTCAATCAAAATAATCAATCAAACCTGTTGGGTGCGATTTGATTTTGGTATAACACGCATTTCCAATAGAGTCAAAACATACTCCCACACACCCGAGCACACACATACATATACAAACACGTACACACTGACATACAAACAATTCACGTGTACCAAATACTGTAAGCATTGTCATTATCGTGCGATACTTTATAGCTTTTGGTGGACCTACTGACGTATATTATTCCCTTTCCTTTGTTTTTGTTTTGTTTTTTTCTCACAGAAGAAAATAATGGGCCATCGAGAATATCACAACGTGAAGAATTTCGATACGGTGGCGTGATTCATGGAACAGTAAGTCAAGTAGTAGTAAAATAATTACAGATGAATACATACATTTCATTTCATTCATTTCCAATTCTCATTAAAAAACATGTACAAATATAGCACATCAATATAAAAAGGAGGGAAAAAACACAAACAAACAAACAACAAAAGCTCAAGAACACAAAGAAAATGCAGATGTTTAGAAGTACAAAAGGATAATGAGATTATGGGGGAGCCAGCATAGGCCAACGACCTTTCAAGTGCTGGGCTCACGATACCATCATAGTAAAAAAATAATTTTAAGAGAAAGAAGGTATTAAGACATACATGTACAGGTATGGGTGGGTAATTAGGCAGTTATTTCATTATGTATTAGGGTTTGTAAGCATCTATTCAATGTTTTTTATACTTGGTTTAAATGAGGCATGCAGAGATGGGCAATTTTTGATTTCCTTGGGTATCTGTTTGTCTACATGGTCTAGGTAGATATGAATGTACATTTCGTGTTACTTTAAAATAATTATCAAATATAGAGGGCAACAACCTATGCTCAAACATATACATGAAAGATGCTATTTGTAAATTCTATATATATATATAAAAAGTATCCTTAACTTATAAAAATGTGGTTCTGATGGTGTTCTGGGATGAGAATTAGTAATTGCACGCAGTACTCTTTTCTGTAGAATAAAACTCTATTCGGAAATGGTTTTGCACAGTGGCCCCATGTCATTGTACAATAAAGAAATGTTTGTATAAATTGCCTTATTCTAAATACATGTATACCTCCAATAGCACAAGAAATCCTTTGAAGTATACCATTTATATAAGCAGCCCAAGTAAGATTTTCGTCTAGAGTGATTCCAAGAAAATTAATACTTGAAACTTGTAATATATTCTGGTTATTCAAATGAATATCATATAAGTTATCTAAAAGTATTATATTTTTGTCTTAAATATCTGATTCATGTAATTAATTTTTGAAAGAATTAATTACGAGTTTATTGACTATAAACCACTCTTCAACTTTAGGTAATTCTACATTTAAAATAGAAATCAAATCAAAAATATTTTTACCAGACATAAAAAGACTTGTCATCTGCAAATATTATAGGGCAAATCTCATGACTAACATATTGCACATCATTGATATATAATACAAATAATAAGGGACCTAAAATTGATCCCTGTTGTACACCTTTGATTGATAATGATGGGGTGTTAATGCCATCAATACACACAAATTGTTTTCTATTATTTAAATAACTCCTAATCCATTATAAAATACACCTCGTATATCCGCAGTACTATAATGTGTCAATACAGATAATTAATGACAGATTGAATCCAATGCGACTGAAAAGATATTCCAGGAATAAAACTGACGCAGGGGCGGATCCAGGATTTTGTATAAGAGGGGGCACACAAATGCAGGTTTGTCAACTTTTGGAAAAGGGAGACCCGAATTTTTTTTTGTCTCGCCAGCTCTCGAAAAGTCGGGGGGGGGGGGGGGGGGTCGACAATTTTTTTTTCGCCAGACCTCCAAAATTCGCTCAGTGGGGGGGGGGGGGGGGGGTATGGGGGTCCAGTTTCCCTCCAAAATTCTCTGACAAGCAAAAAAAGTCTCGTCAGTAATCACTTTTTTAGGAGTGAAATATCGAGTGCTCTCTTAAAAGAAAAGAGTGAATCTTAACTCTATTTTGACTACACTACCCCGGGGAGTCACGTTAGTAATCAGAAAGAAAGTACCCACTATATTTTATATACAAAAATCAAGAAGTCCTATCAAAAGCACGAAAGATTTTATTCTCAGTATTTTAAGCTCATATTGCTGATTTTTCATTCTGGTTATAATATTCCCTTCTTTTATTTCCGTCTTTTCAGGATCATATAATCATCTACAACAGTATACCAAAGTGTGGCAGTCGGACATTTGGAGATACAAGTCGAAAGATCTTCTATAAACGATCCATTAATTTCACCCGCTACAGTTTAAGGGACGAAAGTAGACCCGAAAGAGTAAGTCTTATTACATAATTTCATTCTCTTCTTTGACAGATAACTAAACTATATAATTCTTTGTACTCTGATTCCCAGATGTATTTGCTTCGGGTAATCCAAAGTTATTTGGGACATTTTAATTGCATTTAATCAAAATGTAGCATCGGTTTGCTAGGTAGCAACAGGATTGTTTTCTATGAAATCCTAAACTGACTGATAAAAACTTTTCCCTCCCCCAAACTAAAAACATAAATATCTCATACTATTCAATCCTGTTTATAGCCATTTTCTTGATTCTCTCTCTCTCCCTCCCTCCCCCTCTCTCTGTTATATCTGTTTTATTTATATCTCTCTAATCTCTATCTCTCGCACTCTTTTTTTTCTCCATCTTTCTACCCTCTCTCTCTTCTCTCTTTCTCCCCCTCCCTCTCATTCTTTATCTCTCTTCCTTTCTTTCCCCCTCTCTCTCTTTCTTTCTCCCCCTCTTCCCCTCTTTCTCCCCCCCCCCCCCTATGCAGGAAAAAAGACGAAGTCGAAGTGAAATAAAACGTCTAATCAAGGGAGTCAAGACGCCCTCATACGTCCAGGGTCATGGATTATTTGTCCCATTTGATGATAAGTAAGACAGAGATTTCAAGTCAACCTTCTTTCCTATGATTCGAGGCAGACCCCCCCCCCCCTCTGCATGCCATTTAAATTATGTGTAAACCCTACCCTCTTCACTCTGAAAAGCTAAGTGTTTAACTGTTAAATCATAAGTTTCATGGCAGACCAACCCTTTAAACATGCTATACATACAACCTCTGATATTGGATCCAGTATGGCCCAGTGACTACTGAATTTTTATGTTCCTTATATTTAGGTTTAATCAGGCCCTGGTTTAATATAGGGACCATCCGGTTCCAGTAGACAACGGAATAAAAGTAGTAATCTGCCCTTTTTTGGTAAACGCTGTCACTCCCCGGCCCTTTAACATGTTGATTTAACGCTTTGTTTTTTTAAAGACTCTACAAGGTCGCAAGAGGCTTATCCAACGTAGTAACAGCTAACATAGGCACTTGCATTCTGACCCAGGCCCGTAACTAGAATTTTACTCCAAGCGGTGCAGATATTACATGAGGTGGACCTTATCTGAGAGAGCTAATCAACCGAACGAGGGCGCGGAGCGCCCGAGAGGGGGAAGGTGTGGAGGGGATGTGCCCCTCCCAGTATAGGTGGAAATTTTGGCATTTTTCTATTTGAAATTGCACCCCTCGCACCCCCCCCCCCAATCCCCTTACGGGCCTGTGACCAGTGAAATACAATGACTCGATATATAGTATTTTCATGAATTTGGAAGTTCATCTGTTTATTATTAGGGGCTACTGGAAAAAGTCAAGTCCATAAAAATAATTGTATTAAATTTTGTGAACTGGTTTATTAAGTTTTATTCGGTTTGAATAGATTAGATTTAATTGTGTTTTTACAGTCCTCAACCGGTTTATATCAACTTCATAAGAGACCCTGTATCACGAATGGTTTCTGCATTCTACTTCACACGTTTTGGAGATGGACAACTAAAAAGAGGCAAATTAACTGAGAAGAGAAAAAACATGGTAAGTTGATAAGTATTGGCTGTCTCTGAATTTTAACGCATTAAATAAATCGTCATTATCAATTCTTTGTGTAGTATACAGTATACTTTTAATGATGCAATTCTACATGTATCTCAAAAGGAAAGCCCAGTCCGAGAATTACTTTGTTTTTATATAGAAGCAGAAAAATCAGACAAACAGAGATTTAAAAATGTTTGAGGAAAATCTGACAACTATAGTAAGAAAGTCATGATTTTTTTGATAACATGAAAAACTAGGGGGAAAAATGAAAATCTTTAGACAAATTATCAACTCGGTAATGGGTTTGTGACGTTATTCCCTCACAACTCAACAATTATTTTGTTTATTGTTAATACAAATTCACAAGTTTTGTCTAATATGATTTCCACATAACCTGAACCAAGTTATATTTATAGTAATATAATTATATTTGCATTTATATACCTTCAAAAAGTATTTCATGAGCTGAAAAATCTTGAAATTAATATCAAAAATAAATAATACACATTCATAATCACTCATTGTTTATGTTTATTGCATAAAAAATTCTTATTTACATTATTGTTACATTGTCCTGTTTTGTGTGGTCTTGTATCGTGTGTCGTTTTATATCCTGGCCTGTTTATGCTCTTGTTTTGTTAAATGATACTCTGATATTTAAGTTAGGGAACCTGAATTACAAGCTTTGCTTTGCAAGGTTTCCTCCACAATACAGCTAGCATTTATTTACTTACCAATTACAGCGTAAATCTCATTTTGTTTTAAAACCGAATTTAGGTGCTAGATTTCATTTAATGGTGTTTCTATATGCTCATAATGATTTTTGTAGACTGAAAGTCTTTGTAAATTATTTGCTGTTATTGTGGAAATAAATGATATGAAATGAAATGAAAATGATTTACTTTCTATTAGTGTATACATGCAAAAACATTTAACATATAAACCTCTTTTGGTTTATCTTGTCTTCACATGTTTACTAAATCTATCGAAGACTGCATTTAAACCTACACAAAGGGTGTTACAGACCGGGCAGGTATCTAGAAATTTGCACCTCTTTTGTTTTATTTTGTCTTCATAAGTCTATAGAAGAATGCATCCTGGGCGGACATGAAATGTGTACCAGACCGGGCAGGTATCCAGAAATATTCTGCGGTTTTAATCCAAGATGTCGGTAAGCATACGAACCTTATGTGAAGATTATTTTGTTTTAAAGATAATTCGTTATATGTAGAATTCGTAGTATCGAGGTTTCTCTGAAAAAGGTCCGAAATGTCAAAACACACAAACAAACAAACCCCTCCCCCCCAAAAAAAAAACCTTCAAAGAAAAAACAACAACAACAAACAAACAAAACACAACAAAACAAAAAAACATCATCCCCGCCCCCCCCCCCCCCCCCGCAAAAGTCCCCTTTAGCCAAAATATTTCTTTTACCTGCGTGAACATGATTTCGGAAATCGCGACAGGTCTCTCCGAATGATTGACCCAGGGTTAGAGGGCGTGTGTGTGTGTGTGTCTTGGGGGGGGGGGGGGGTTGTTAGGATATAGAGGCAATCGTTATCTTTCTGGCGCTTAGTATATTGATATTAAAAAATAATATTAATATTAATATCAATATCAATATTTTTATGTAATAATAGGAAAGACCCTAAATGGGCTTTGGAGCAGGCCAAGTCAAACATTGATAAATACTACACATTCATCGGTATCACAGAGGATTATGAAGCGTCTCTTAGAGTTCTAGAACATCTTATGCCTGACATGTACAATGGCACGACAGAGCTGTACCTTTCACTTCTTAACGAAGGTAAGCCGTCTCTACAATTTTCTCTGCCTATTTTCTTAACTGGTTGTTGATTTTTATTAATTTTGTTTTGGTTTAATTAATGTGACATGAGGTTTCTTTATAAAAAGCAAAATATTAATTTGTATCAATATAATTGCAAGAAATAAAATATAAAAAATACCCCATGAAATGAGATACAATGTTTATTGACAGCTCTTAGAAATGCATTCGTTATCAGAAATCAAAGTTTCTCTGCTGCTATTCTCTCTCTTCTGCAGAAAACGGCATGGTAGAGTCAAGCAAGACGAAAAACAAACAGCCATTGTCTCAAGTAAATAATGACACGGTCACTGAACATTTTGCTGTTGACTTCGAACTCTACAATTACATCAAGGACAAACATCGAGATCTCAAAGTCCGATTCGGAATCGACTGAGACTGTGCGAAGACCATGGCCCGTATATCGATAAAAACTAGTAAAGCACTAGCAAATGCTTTTTCTAACCTTTTGCTTGCATCTTCAGATATTTCAACCAAGTAGTTGCTAGCAAAAACAAGCAGAAGCTTGTTTTCTCGCTAGCGATCGCTTTTCCAGTCTAGCGAAAGCTTGCATTTATATTCAAATTTTACTCAGCCATGTCAGCGTCAAAAGGAAAGGTTTTGTTCTTGTACACAGTAGCTTGCGAGATTAGTAAATGCTTATTATTTGAAAAGGATGATTTTTCTTTCATTATAAAGCTTTTACTTGGTATTTTGCAAGCTCCTCTCCTACTACCTTACGCTTTTACTTGCATGTCCTAACTTATCATTTTTGAAGCTAATAGATATTTGTCTTTAATTACAAACATGAGAAAAGGTGAATTTTATCAGGCATAATGCTAATTTGCCATATTTAACAACAGTATTTAAAGTGAAATCGATCTCTGCCTCCACTTTGGAAAGTGAGCAGGGAAAAGAAAAACTTTTGACTAAGCTTATGCCTCGGCGCACAAACCTCTTTTGTGATATTTCCCTCAACGCTGATCTTGAGGTGTATAACCCTATTGTAAACTCTCAAACAACACCAGCTGCAAACGCACATGGCTGCCTAGCTATATACCACTAACTTGATAACCTTTTACTTGTAACCCAAGTAAATGCTCGTTTTTTTTTTTTTTTTTTTGCCCGGCCCATTACTGCTACGTTGAATATTTCGAAGCTGCAAGCAAACAGTTAGACAAAGCATTTGCTAGTTGTTTTTTTTTATCGATACCGGCCCATGTCTCTGTCTGAAAATCTGATTAAAACCCCTTGCATATTATGGTACAATCCAACTGCGATCCGATTTTGGAAGAAATTGAAATACCGTTAGATATAAAAATGTAGGCCTGTACATATCAACTCTAACTTTTTAACTGATGTTTCTAATGGTCATATAGAAAGTAAAATAAGAATTATTTCAGGCGTTCTAGTTCCAGAAAAGGCCAAATCGGGTTCAAATTTGATATTTGGGACATTCTGACTGGTCTGACCGTCGTCGCCACTGCGATTCGCAGACGATATCTTAGGCCTATTCTCCGAAATAATCTCGGGGCTTTAAAAACCTCGCAATATGCCATTTCACAATTTACATTTCATATAATTAAGAATCCCCAAATGGAAGATTGTATATGTTTAGGATAAGGTTGCTATAGAAACAGGGCACATTCACCATAATAAGCCGATTCGTAATTACAATTGGCGCATGTGCAGAGAAAGGTCATTTATACGCTCGCTGTCATTTTGTGCGCACTTTCCAGTCGCTATCATGCTTATCGAAAGTCACTCACCCTTCTTTTCTCTCTCTTTTTCTCTTCCCTCTCTCATCCCTCCCCATCTCACTCTAGTCTATCGCCCTCGGTCGTCAATTTGCTTATTATTAAGGAGTTTTCAAATGTGTTAACGTGAACGCCGTCCTAGATCCTCCCAGCTACAATAGACTGCTTTGTGTTAACTGCATACAAAGTTGGTGAAGCGAGGCACTTTGTGCAAGAACGGCTCACCCGTCCTCAAGCCAGTGGACGGGTGAGCCGTTCTTGCACAAAGCGCGGTGCCTCGCTTTACCTACTTTGTATGCAGTTAACACAAAGCAGTCCATTGTAGCTGGGAGGATCTAGGACGGCGTTCACGTTGACACATTCGAAAACTCATTATTTACCACATCACCTCTTCTGTTCAAAACAATTCTTATTTAGATCCTTATAATATATTATATGTTATCTACTTTAATATATTATACTATGTGTCTTATATAATGATTCTAATACAGCTGTATGTTTTTTTTTCTTTGTTAGGCCCTGCTTGATTAATTTCATTGTCCTGGGCTTTACTTGTTTTCGCTATTGTGAATGTCATGTTATTAATGTATTATCTTTCTTCGTAAAGTGATCCATTGTCTATGACGATATGGAAATAAATATGTATACATTTAAACTGCTTTCTGCTGTTAATGTATTATAGTCGTTCAAACCTGGCTGGAGCCTAAATAGCTAGATCTCAATGATCTGTGTTCTTATGAACGTGCACTTTTGAGCTTGCTTTTGTCCCCTTCATCAGAATGATTAAAACTATCAATGTTTTCCATATTTTCTGTAATTTACAATATATGATTGATGTTGTTTTTAAATTCATTGAAAGGAATTATTAATAAACGAAGCAAAATCTTGAAAATCTTGTGATGCCCCCCCCCCTTTTTTTTTTTTTTTTTTTTTTTTACAGAAGTACGAACAACAAAATCATATCGTGTGACTTTTCTATGTATCTTTCAATTTATCTTTACGCAGGGGCGTCGATCCGTTTTTCAGATTGAGGGGGGGGGGACAATAGTACCCTTCATGATTTTTAACGCCTCTTAATGACCAGCTTCTCCAGGGTTACATGAAGCAGGCAGGGGCGGCATAGCGCGTGTCTTTCAAAGTGGGGGGGGGGGGGGACACCAGCGAAAAAAATGGCACCTTTTTCGGGGAAAAAGCAATTTTGTGACATTGGTATTACCCTATAGTCTAATTAACATCAAGCATCATCTTCTTCCTTTTTATTGTGGTTCTTGACTCTGTTTCAGCTTCCCTAATTATCAGTTGTGTGTGATGGTCTAATGATAATAAATTATGGGCACATTCAAGATGAGAAACCTTCGCTGGGGGGGGGGGGGGATTGGCATTATGCCCCTCTTGCCTCCAGCTTCACTGCCTTACATTGTAGTTATAGTAATATGGGTACCTGTTCTAAAGCCGCACCGATTCTTTGAAGTTGTAGATATCTACCCCAGCATTTCTGCATCTTTCACTATATCAGTTATGTAAACGATTCATCTGATTTATCTGTTTGGTGTATTACCGCATTCGTGGTGTTTTTATCACTTGTATAAGGTGTAAAACATGTCAAGAAAAAAAATGATGTCAAAATAATAAATCATAATCTGGATGACTCAGCTGAGAGACTGCGCTGGAGGCAAGAGATAGGATGAGAGGGAGCGAGAGGGAA
This sequence comes from Heliocidaris tuberculata, assembly GCA_025618425.1. NCBI lineage: Eukaryota > Metazoa > Echinodermata > Echinoidea > Camarodonta > Echinometridae > Heliocidaris > Heliocidaris tuberculata. Next base: position 31,876,894 of record CM046849.1, read on the forward strand.
GGAGAAAGAGAAGGAAAAGGGGGGGGGAGAGGATGAAGAGGGAGAAAAGGCAAGAGTACTGGAAAGGGAGATGGATAATGAGAGAGAAATGAAAGAGAGAATAGGGAGGGAGAAATATATTTTTGTCCTAAGAAGGCTTAGGGACATGAATCAGATGGCCTACATGTCTAGCCTATTCTAAATGCACTTTCATCGAACTATACTCCGAAAATAATCTGGACTCGACGATCAATAAAGTATGATCATCAAGTCAGCTCCAGGATTTTGTAAAGGGGGGGGGGGGTGTGTGGAGTATCAGGGAAAGTGGACCCGGACCCCCCTCCCCCGATCCGCCCCTGATGATAATACCGCTACCATTCGTGGCGTACTTCAGGAGGAGGTGAGAAAGTTTTGTTGATAAAGAAAGTTTGGATGAGCAGTTTACATGAAATGCAATACAGGCCATATAAAGACAAAAAATATATTTGATAAATGATCCGTACTTTTGGCTTCAATGCTGCTTGTATTATTGATATATATATATATATATATATATATATATATATATATATATATATATATAAACAATAATTCACTTTAACATCAACCTGCTCAACCATTTTTAGGTTTTAAGAAGGGAAATTATACTTTGTAAAGGAATGAACAATATCATTAACTGCTTTCCATACTTCACTGAACCTGAGCTTTGTTTCTACCTGAAGCAAGAAGGCAGGTGAGTTTTCATATTTATATGTTGCTGTTTCGCTAAAGCTCCTATTCTAGTCTATATTAACATCAAAACATGTAAACGGAGATTCTGTGAATGATATCTGTGTTAAAAATATATTTTATATGTTTTCATGAATAATCATAAAACTTATATCTTATCATATTTACTTTGGGTTCTCGTACTGCCCTGTTGTCATTTCATCCCTTGATCCGTGGCGTGTGAAGTAGAACGAAGACGCCATTCGTGAAACAGGGTCTCGTATGAAACCGGTCGCAGACTGCAGATATACAATAACATAAAAATAACAGATACAGAATAAGGTGCTTGTTTAAACATGAATAACTCATGAATTATCTAAGACAATAGGCCAATAAAATGTGTCACAACTGATCGTGGGTGTTTTTTGCACGTGCGTGTCCGCAGCTGCGATCGGCTGTAGGCCAACTCCTGCGATTCGTACGTCCTTCGTTTGTAATGGTCGCAGCAGGTGGTGCAGCTCTCTGCATCTCCTCTCGGTCGTCTTGCACCCTCCTCATTAACATACCCCCACTTATATACTTGCAAAGAACTCTTGAGGCGAACGTACAGCCCCGAACAGGTACCGCGCAACCGACGCGCGATAAGTAACGGCTCCGTATGGAGCCATGGGCTTCGTGAGACCTCCGCAAGAAGCCCGTGCGATGTTCGCAAGAAGCCTGTGCAGGAAGTACGATGGCTGTGCGTGTCACGTGCGTTCATCAGAACACGAGCCACACGCAGAGATTGTTGAAAATGTCCAACAGCCTCCTTGCGTGTCCTGCGTGCTCCCAACGTGCAGACCCGTGCGAGCGACGCAAGGATTTTCTGCGAAATCCGTCACAGACCACACGCACGGAGGTGCACGACCGGTTGTGACCAACCCTTACAGTAAAATACTGAAATGTTTGTTAAGAACCATGTGAAATGAAATTTTTGATAAAATGAAATGATTATGTTGATGATAAAGACCAATATTTGCCGTAATCGATTCGTACACACCTTTATTCGTTTCATATACGATACGTTCTATATTCATTTGAAGAAGAAAAAAAAGAAACACACACACACACACACACACGTTGCTATTAATATGCCCTCTAAAACATTTATTTCATATACGATAAAAGAGCAATGTAGATAAGTGCCGCGCTGGGGATCGAACCCACAATATTCTCATTTCCTGTCTGGTGTTTAAACCACTTGACTAAGCGTACGACGTACACCTCTGCATTTTACAATTACGATTTACGATCAATTCACAACTCAATAATTGTCACTGTGCATTGCAGTTGCATGGAATTCCATATAGCACCTATAAAAGAGCAATGTAGATAAGTGCCGCGCTGGGGATCGAACCCACGATTTTCCCATTTCCTGTCTAGTGTTTAAACCCTTCCACATTTTACGATTACGATTTACGATCAATTCACAACTCATCAATTGTCATTGTTCATTGCAGGTGCCATATCACCTCTTTTAACCCAGAGTCATGAATCATTAATGACACTTGCTAGCAAATGTTTGGCCGAAATGTCAGGTGCACGTGAAACACACACTGGTTTTGTTTTGTTCTGAATTAATCAGTGATAAACACAGATATTGTGGCCTTGATTTTTCAGAAAGTGAAAATCTAATTAGATATTCAGAACATTATTATAAGAAAAGTATTCAGAGAAATGTCATAAAACTTACTCCAAATAAATCTTATATACTTGATCAACTTCACAATATGAAAACATCAGTCTGATACGAGTTATAACTTTTTGAGTTATTAAGAAACAAAAATGTCAAATGTGTCCTTTTACACCTTTAGACTTATCCACCACTTTTGGGTGTGTTTCTATTCATTATGGTTCATTATATGCAATGGTATGCAGCAGACTGACAGGTGGTCTGAATGTGTTAACTTCATGGAATGCATGGTGAAGCAATATAGTTTCAAATATATTATTTTGTCAAATTGTTATAGACAGTAAATGGGATTGTTTTTTTGCAACCAGAATTCCTCAACACCTTGCTGTTGATATGACTGGAATGAAAATGTAGAGACTCAAGTCTGTTATGATGCGGACTTGTGATATGATCTACCCACTTTCTATAGCTATTCAAAAGATATTTGGAGCTGAATGTGGCGTTACAACAGTTGTCTCCAACTTTCACTGTATTCTTCACTGCTGGACGATAAAGAAAACGTGTACTGGTCATTGTGTTATCAACTTTAGGAAGCTAAAATGAAATCGAAGGAGATTGTAAAAGTGTTGTTATTATGTTTAATAACTGGTGTGGTTGTCATGCATAACCATAAGCTCGAAACCTTGTTCAGGGAGGAAAACCAGGTCCAAGTCTTGGCGAAGATGGGGAAGATGGCGACAGAATTTCAACTAAAATTCAATGCAGGTCAGTGTGATCTTTCATCCTGCGTTTGTCGCTGGGTTCGCTTATGTCGATATCCTAATCGTAATTATTCCTTTTATACTTATTTATCATGGTTATATAGGCATCATATCGTGAAATAGGATAACGCTCATTCTCTCCGCATGCCGCACTATTAAGCGCTCACGGAACCATCATCATGTGAGGCTGTGTCAATTTCGGTTACATGTCGTTTTTCCGAAGTTTCGTATTTCCGAGGGATCATAATTCCGATAGGTTCGTTATTCCGAAGGTTCGTAATTCCGAAGGCTCGTTACTCTGAAGGTCCGTAATTCCGAAGGTTCATTTTCCGAAAATGAAAGAGGGTTCATAATTCCGAAGGTTCGTATTTCCGAAAATGAAATAGGGTTCGTAATTCCGAAAATGAAATGGATCTAGGGTTCGTAATTCCGAAAATGAACACTATCATAATAAAACTTGAAATACATTCAATTGTTTCTTTCTTTTCGTTCTTCTTACATTTTCACAGAAGAGAAAAGTACATCTTTGTCAAGACAAGGAAGACACGAAGACTTAAGATACGGTGAAGTGGTCTATGGAACAGTAAGTCGTACTTAGCTATACGAGCTCTGTGGCTTATCAATCTGCTACTGGCCACAGAGCTATACAGCCCATGCCTATACTGCGTGTGGAGGAAGATATCAACCAAAAAATCTAGATCTAAATATCACCATTTCCCACATACTGTGAGCCATGCAAACCACCCTCGGAGTTTTCTAAAGGGGTAACCATCCAGGATCAACTAAGATTGTAAAAATTGAATGAATAAAAAAGAAAAAAAGCCACAAAATTGGCAGGTGTGATCAGGTTTTTTTTACCATGCACTTGTAACTTGTATATATGGGACTACACATGCAAGGTAAGATTGGTGTAGTCCCATATATACAAGTTACACTGTGTAACTTGTATATATGGGACTACACCAATCTTACCTTGCATGTGTAGTCCCATATATACAAGTTACAAGTGCAAGGTAAAAAAACCTGATCACACCTGCCAATTTTGTGGCTTTTTTTCTTTTTTATTCATTCAATTTTTACAATCTTAGTTGATCCTGGAAGGTAACCCCTTTAGCAAACTCCGAGGGTGGTTTGCATGGCTCACAGTATGTGGGAAATGGTGATATTTAGATCTAGATTTTTTGGTTGATATCTTCCTCCACACGCAGTATAGGCATGGGCTGTATAGCTCTGTGGCCAGTAGCAGATTGATAAGCCACAGAGCTCGTATAGCTAAGTCGTACTGAGATCGACAACTTTAATTGGAAATGATAGGTTTGAAATTACTTACAGCCATGGTAATTAATTGTACCTACAGGTATGGCCTGTTTGCCAATTACAGAAGAAGGCTGAAGAAGGCAGAATTTTATAAAAAATTGGGGAATTCAATTCACCCCCCCCAAAAAAAAAAAAAAAAAAATCATCTGACAAGCAAACCCCCCCCCCCAAAAAAAACACACACAAAGAGAGAGAGAGAGAGAGAGAGAGAGAGAGAAAGAAAGAGAATAAGATTTTTAGGTGTGTTCGGGCTTTAAAAAAAAGAAGGGGGTGGTCAAATACTCAAAAACCTATGACACGCAAAAAAGAGGAAAAATAAGGGCATCCGGACCTCGTGACCCCTTAATTTGATCCGCCCCTGTGTAGGTTTGATTTATCACTGAAATATGTTTGTTTATTGTGTTTATGCTGTAACAACGGGGAAATGATGGTTCGTCCTTGTATCATGGCATTGAGCTTCATGGAAGAGGAGATAGGGGGCACTGGTCTTTCAACCATCGATAGGGGGCACTGGTCTAACCCTATGGTTGAAATGCGAGAAAGGATATAGGAGGTGGTCGTATCATCTTCTGGGCAATTCCACGGTTACTCACGAATTGAATTGAATAAAACACTTTTGAGATATCATAATCAGAAGATAAGAAAATGGTTTTCCTTTACAAACAGAGCATTTTTTTTTGGTTGTCAAAGGGCACTTTGGGGTTTTCATTTCAGGGGGTCTGACACCCCCTTCCCGATGGACAATTTTGTGAGCTTTTATATTTTTGCAATGTACATCCATAGCTCTTCCTTCTGACAAATTTTGGTCCCTGGGGTTCAGGGGGAAAAAATTCCCCCGATTTTTAGGGGCCGTCTGACACCCCATCCCGAAACAAAAATTGTTTGTCATTTGTTTGTGTTTTGTAATGTCCAGCCATACTACTGACACAGTTTGGTGCATGGGGGGAGATGGGGTGAAATCGACCCGACTTTGGGGTCTCTTTCGGGGGCTCTTGGGGCTAAACCCGACGGCTACGGTCAGGCTGACAACCTTTTTGTCCATGACTTAGATGGTCTAAGTAACTTTGCGGGGTCAAATTGTATGAATAAAATGGTGACTATTTCGGGACAGGCTCCTGGCCTATATTGAGTTACATCTTCAGCTCTTTTTCTCTTATTACAGGTATCATCTGTTTTAGTTAACACTATGCATACATATTACCTGTATACAACCAAAACCTTGGAAGAGGAACTGTAATTACCGCTAGCCCAACTAATGTATCGGTTGACTCACGTTATATAATTTGGACATGCATAAATTGCAAAGAGGGCTCAATCTTGAAAAATGATTTTGTCCCTTTTCAAAGAACCATGCTATAAAAGGGAGACTTCCACTGCATTGGTGACAAGTGAAAATTACTAGACCCATCATGTTTACAGAATGCACAGGAATGATGGTTACTCACATACTCATGTTGCATTTTTGTCCATGAGATAGCAGCAGCTTTGGTTTCATTCTAACTTGCAGGAGTTAGGTTCTTCTTTGTGTGTGTGTGTGTATTTTTTTTTGCAATGAAAAATGATCGATGGACATTTTTAGATTTTATTTTTAAATAAATCCTGAAAAAACTTTGGATATCTTAGTTCCCGCAGAGAAGCTATCTAAAAATGCATAATTTATAGGCAAAATATCATCAAAAATGTATAAAACTAGATGATTTTTACAATTTTCTAACTTTGACTATTTAAAAAAAAAAGTAAAACACTATAGGTTTTCCAGTGTTTGTGCAAGTTTCTACAATTATGTAGCACCATCAAATGATTTGAAATACCAAATTCAAATGTTAAGGTCCATATCAATCAACCTGTAGAAGTGCCCTTCTTACGTTCGTTTCCCCTTTCCCTTTTGAACTACTTTCGTCCCCTTTTTGCCATACTTCGGGGAGGGGGCAGGGGCGTATTCATAATGTAAACTGATACCATAAAGAAGATATAACATACGATTGCTTCTCCCGTCATTATATGTGCACAGATTTATCTTATAATACAGGGTGGCCCAGAAAGAACGCTAAACATGAGATCAGCAATTTATTGACATCATTGTTACAATACATGCAATATCGTTAGGTTTTAAAAAATGTTTTATTGGGTAGAAAATACTTTTCCGAGTAAAATGACCCCAAGGTCATCAATTTTGGGTAAGACGTTTTGATTCTATACGGCTATTTTTGGGAAGCAATGTCATTTCAAAATTTGCTACTTTTGCAACCGTAATCACGCTTGTTATCCTATTTATGCTCTTGTTTTATTAAATGATACTATAATATTTATGTTAGGGAACCTGAATCACAAACTTTGCTTTCCAAGGTTTTCTCCACAATACAGCTAGCATTTATTTATTTACCAATTACATCGTAAATTTCATTTTGTTTTAAAACCGAATTTAATATGTGCCAGATTTCATTCTTAATGGTTTTTCCATGCTCATAATGATTTTGTAAACTGAACTGCTGAAAGTCTTTGTAAATTATTTGCTGTTATTGTGGAAATAAATGAAATGAAATGAAATGCTTGACATGCTTGAAGCAGCGCGAAATTTGCGTATGACGGCTTCCCGTATGCGATATTTTTTTTCGGAGGATGGGAAAGTCACTCGACGAAAATCGACGCTCCTGATTGGCTTAAAAACTCTTGAGATAGATGTGATTCAGTCGTTTTGTTAAAATGCAGAGTTTAGTGAGTCGATTCAAGCACATGCACAGCTAGTACAGCTACACGTATGCAATGCAATGTACAATGTATACCGTATACGCAACATGCATCCAGTGTATACATGCAGTCGGCTCACTAAGAATCTAACGAAGCGTTTTCAGGTCACATCTATGACAAGCAAAGGTCATGGTCATCCAGAAACGGAGTACTAGTATATTTTTTTTTATACGTTTGTGTACAAGTGCGAGACGCACTTGTACACAAACGTATATCAAAGTGAATTTGTCAGGCGAACGAAATAATAGGGAGCGCTTATGACATAGGCTGGCCCCAGCCAGAGCCCAGCCATTAATAATGACGTACCGCCACAGCGTAGGGGGCAGACTTCTGTTTATGTAGGAGAGGGATTCTGTTCAACCAGACGTAGTCTCGATCAGCATAGCATATCCCCGAACGAAATAGACTGATTTTTCGATCTAGTCCTAGACAATTACCTTCACCTCTTGTGGTAATTTAGGCCACCAGCGTAAATCTGGTTCGATGAGTGGGGTATGCATTCATGATCACTGGGCTTTTCAGGAGCACATGATGACTGGGGGGGGGGGGGGGGGCATTGTGACCCTCACCAAGAATCTCGGAGATGGAATACCCGATTTACACACAATTTTGCATGGTGATATAGTAACTTGTAAACAACAATCCTGTGAAGCTAATTAAAGCAACATTTTTTTTTTCTATAGTTTTTTTCTGTACATGTACATGTTACTATTCTTTTTTTTTTTTAAACCTGTTTTGGATATGACATTCACATTGAGACTTAAAATAAATAATTTAGTTCAATATATTTCAACATGTGTGCGTCTCGCACTTGTACACAAACGTATAAAAAAAATACTAATACTCCGTTTCTGGATGACCATGACCTTTGCTTGTCATTATCATAGATGTGACCTGAAAACGCTTCGTTAGATTCTTAGTGAGCCGACTGCATGTATACACTGGATGCATGTTGCGTATACGGTATACATTGTACATTGCATTGCATACGTGTAGCTGTACTAGCTGTGCATGTGCTTGAATCGACTCACTAAACTCTGCATTTTAACAAAACGACTGAATCACATCTATCTCAAGAGTTTTTAAGCCAATCAGGAGCGTCGATTTTCGTCTAGTGACTTTCCCATCCTCCGAAAAGAAATATCGCTTCCCGTATAGCCTCTTGTCGAGGCCCTGGCGCTGTTGGAATCCTTGGCGATATGGAGGCAAAATTTCTGGTGGCGAGCGAAGCGAGCCAGAAAAACCGAGGCGCTTGCGCCGAGGGCCTCTTGACACCCGATCTGAATTTCTTTTGTATTTCATTGTTTTGACGAATATTCTGACCAAATTTTGGTCGGTGAAAATCATCCAATAAGCGCGAGCTACCATGACGTAATGTTAAATATTCATGACTCGACTGCACGCTATTTCTTACATATTGATTAATGGCGTTCAACGTTTCTCCCACGACGAGTGATGACGATATTTGTAAGAGCTTAGAATATGCCGCTAGAATGTTGAAGATTGACAGATTCAAAGATTTGCAAGTTGATGCAATCATAACTGCACTTAAAGGACAAGATGTTTTTGTGAATCTGCCTACTGGCTATGGAAAAAGTGTTATTTTTCACGCGCTACCGCTCTGTGCTGATTACCTCCGTCGGCCAGGGATGGAGAGTGAGACTGCTGCTTCGCGAGGGCCAGGCGGATCCCCCGGGGCCTTGCCGGGCATGCAGTGAAGTTGCTGGTAACTCCTTGGTTACATCATCTTGTAGTCTATCATCTTCACGAAGCATTTTGTTGATTATTTCCCCTTTGGTGTCTCTGATGAGAGACCAGGTGAAGTCGCTCAAGAAACGTGGACTTCAAGCCATCTATCTTGGGGACGCTTCGTCACAAGATGTGACTTTAGAAGGTATAATTTTGAATTTGACTCGGTCAAGATCTAAAAACTAACTGTGTTAGTGTTATTCGTCAACAAATGGTAGTTAGTCTCAATTTTTGTTCGTATTTCCGTGTAACATCTCGTACTCGCGTGATTCTGTAAGCTTCACTTTCGAAAAAAGCTTTGATCATAGACTAAGTCAACTTTTCAGAATTGATGGAGATGCATCTATTTTTGAACGGTGATTTTTATTGCCCATTCTCCATTATTTTGTAAATATATGATGATCTCTTGAGAAATATGTGCATTTGTCTTATTTCAAATTACCATGGTTTGTAAGCTAGAGATCGAATTCTTCATAATGTGCTTGTCTGTGAATGTATTTTGAGCAAGAGATTTACGTAATCCCCCCCCCCAAACAATAGACTAGTCCAGAACTGAAGTAAGAAATCCTTGAGATTTCATTGGCCAATTTGCTGGGCGATCGCCGCGGTAATCTAACTATTCACGTTTCATGCATAATTCAGTAGGAAATCGTGCCTCATGAATATATAATTCAGGTCGGGTGTCAAGAGGCCCTCGGCGCAAGCGCCTCGGTTTTTCTGGCTCGCTTCGCTCGCCAGTAATTTTGCCTCCATATCGCCAAGGATTTCAACAGCGCCAGGGCCTCGACAGGAGGCTACTTCCCGTACAATCAGCTGTTGACAAACGCATGCTCGCTTTGAAAACGAAGACAACATGAACATGAAACGGAGATTGTATCTGTTGTATGGGAAGCTGTCATTCATGAGCAAATTTCGCGCTACTTCAAGGATGACTACCACTAGTGTACCCAAGGGGGGGGGGGGGCAGAGTACCCCCCTGACAACTTTTGACAGGGGAAAAAAATTTAACCTTTTTTTTTTTCCTTTTTTTTTTTTCCTTTTTTTTTTTTCCTTGCTTGTCAGAGAATCATGGAGTAAAACGTCTGTAACCCCCCCCCCCCCCCAATGAGCGACTTTTTGAGGGCTGGAAAAAAATTGTCATCCCCCTCCCCCTCACAAAAACAGCAGTAGAATCAAAACGCCTGACCCAAAATTGATGATAAGTTGGTGTCATTTTACTCGGAAAAAGAATGTTCTATCAAGTAAAACAAAAACTAACGATATTGTGTCAATAATTTCGTTGAAATTTCAGATCTCAGGTATTATATTCTTTCTTGGCCACCCTCTATACTTTAAAAAAGTTATAAGGCACTGTCTCAGGCCGGGACATTTTTGTTAAAGTTTATTAACGTTCATTTTTTTAAAAAGAATCCGATATGTATACCGCGCACTAGAGACAGATAGTGCTATTTCGAACATGATTTTTGTTTTCTTTTTTTTTAAACTGAATTTTAAAACAGAGAGAAAATCTAAACATTACAACAATAAATATTGAAAACTGTCACAGAGTGGTGTAACGAAAATACAAAAGAATCAAGGTAAATATTATAAAAACACTAATTATTACTTGTAACCAAGTTTAAGCACAAAACCGTATTCATGTTACTTATCTCTCTGATGTTTAATCCCAGTTGTAATTACATCTTATCTTTTCAGGATCTTGTTATCATCTACAACAGTGTACCAAAATGTGGCAGTCGAACATTCGGAGATACAAGTCGAAAGATCTTCTATAAACGCTCCATTAATTTCACTCGCTACAATTTAAGGGACGAAAGTAGGCCACAAAATGTAAGTCTTATTAGATATAATTTCATTATCTTCTTTGACAATTAACTAAACGACATAATTCTGTGTACTCTGATTCCCAGATGCATTTGCTTCCCACGTTGATTTTCCCTACCCCAATCAAAACGTAAATACCAGTAATCATATACTATTCAATCATGTTTATATCCATTTTCTTGACTCTCTCTCTCTCTCTCTCTCCCCTCCCTCCCTCTCTTTCTCTTTATGTTTTATCTATATACATGTGTTCATATCTCTCTCTTTCTCTCTCTCGCTCTCTTTTCTCTCTCTATCTTTCTAATCCCCCTGTCTATCTCTCTTTCTCCTCTCTCTCTCCCTCTCTCTCTCTCTCTCTCCTTTCTCTGTCATTTCTGTCCCTCCTCTCTCTCTATCTCTGTCTGTCTCTCTCTCCCCCCTCTCTCCTCCCCCTTCCCCTCTCTCCCATATAGGAGAAAAGACGAAGTCGAAGAGAAATAAAACACCTAATCAAGGGAGTCAAGACGCCAGCATTCGCCCAGGGACATGCATTATTTGTCCCATTTGATGATAAGTAAGAGATTTTTTTTTGCTGTATTGGCCTAAGGCAGATCAACCGCCCCTTTCTACCTACCATTTAAATTATATGTATACCCTACCCTTTAGGTGGCAACCATAGACGTATTATAACAGTCTTGTCCAACGTAGCAACAGCTAATGTAGGCTACTCGATATATATATATTGGTATATAATTCATGAAAATAAATGTATCAAATTTTGTGCACTGGTTTTGAATAAATGTATATTGGATTTAATTGTGTTTTTACAGTCCTCGAACGGTTTATATTAACTTTATAAGAGACCCTGTATCACGAATGGTTTCTGCATTCTACTTCGCACGTTTTGGAGATGGAATAAAACTTACAAGAAGAGAATTAACCGAGGAGAGAAAAAATATGGTAAGTTGATAAGTATTGGCTGTCTGTGAATTTTAATGCCTTAAAGGTAAAGCCGAGTCCTGGTCCTTATTAAACTGTGAAAGAAACTCTCTGAAAGCCCGGGGGGGGGGGGTTGTCTCACTGAGGCCTGTACATCATCCGCCTACACGAAAATGGATAAAAAGGGTACCCTTTCACCATTAGGCGCGTAACCCGAGTTACGCTTTAGGGTATATCAAAAACAGCAAAAATCAAGAAAAAGGGTATCAAATTCAGAGGTGATGAGAAGAAGATCTGCTGAAAGGGGGAAATATAGTTCGGCAAAGTGTTCCAAATTAGGTTAAATTCCTTTCACGTTTCCTTCTTGGCTAAATGGTCTGTGATGATGATGATGTAATCCTGAAATAGGATGTAAAATATCAAGCAAGATATAAAATCGCCGTTAAGGGTATAAAAATCAGAGATGTTAGACGGGTTTCCCTGTTTAGGGTATCAAAACTACTCCTACTGCAATCCCCGTTTAGGGTGCTTTTCAGAAATTGATTTACGCGGATGATACATAGTCTGAGAGCCTGTCCCGAAATAGTCACCCCATTTTACCCATAAGATTTAACTGAGACCGTCTAATTCATTGACAAGAAGGTTATCAGCCTGACCGTAGTCGTCGGGTTAAGCCCCCAGAGTCCCCAAAAGAGACCCCAAAGTAGGCACCCCCATGCACCAAACTTTGTCAGTATAGTAGGAATGGATATTACAAAACACACACACACACACAAAAAAAAAAAAGACAAAAATTTCCGTCGGGATGGGGTGTCAGACAGCCCCTAAAAATTGGGGTAAATTTTTCCCTTTGAAGTCCAGGGACCAAATTTTGTCAGAAGAAAGAGCTTTGGGTGTACATTACAAAAATATAAAAAAATGACAAATTTGTCCATCAGGAAAGGGGTGTAACACACCCCTGAAAAAACACCAAAGTACCCCTAAACCAAGCTTTGCTTCCCAAAATGCACTGGATGTAGAGAACCCCTCCCCCTTTTTTTTTGCATTATAACCTTACTATTCTCTGATGTGTGTAATTCAGTTCAGGTCAAATTTACGTAGCACACTTTTGAGTATTGTAACTTTCTTGGGGTGCAATTTGGTGTCAAATGATCTTTTTAATAATAAGTAATTAAATTGTGAAAATTGTATTGCTTTCTCAAAAGTAGTCAAATGATATTGCGAGGATTATGTAAACACACCAATTGCCCATCTGCACCTGTTGACAAGACATAATAGAGGGCTTGTTATGTATGTGGGTTATGTTGCTGCCATGCTGAAATTTACCATTCATGTGTTAATTACACAAATACCTTGCAAGCTCCCTATTATGCCTTGTCAAACAGGTGCAGATGGACAATCGGTGTGTTTACATAATCCTGACCATATCATTTGACTACTTTTGAGAAAGCAATACAATTTTCACAATTTAATAACTTATTATTGAAATGATCATTTGACACCAAATTGGACCCCAAGGAAGTTACAATACTTAAGATTGTACTATGTAAATTTGATCTGAATTGAATTACACACATTGGAGTCATTAAGATTATAATGCTAAAAAAGGGTTTTTCTCTACATCCAGAGCATTTTGGGCAGCAAAGCTTGGTTTAGGGGCACTTTAGTGTTTTTTCAGGGGTGTGTTACACCCCTTACCGATGAATTTTTTTCATCAGTTTTTATATTTTTGTAATGTACACACCTATACCTCTTCCTTCTGACAAAATTTGGTCCATTTGCCTTAAGGGGGAAAAAAATTCCCCAACTTTTAGGGGCGGTCTGACAACCCATCCCGACGGAAAATTTTGTCAGTTTTTGTGTTTTGGTAATGTATAGTCATACACCTTCCTTCCGACAAAGTTTGGCGCATAATATGTTAGATGCATGGGTTGAAATCGACCCGACTTTGGGGCCCTTGGGGGGGGGGGGGGCTCTGGGGGCCAAACCCTGCGGCTTCGTTCGAGCTGACAAGCTTTTTTTTTTAATGACATGGATGGTCTAAGTAACTTTAAGGGGTCAAATCTCATAGGTAAAATGGGATGACTATTTCGGGACAGGCTCCTGGACTATAATGGGAGCTTGTGGGAACCAGTTCCGTAGCATCATATTTATATTGCAATCGAGTTCCAAAGACCTCCTTTTTCTTAAATGTTAGTAGTTCCGAAGACAATCCTTTACTTAATACGCTCATTCCGAAGCCCCCTTTTTTTTTGTCCTGCCAGTGGCACATACCTACCACTTTTGGGGTCGAGTGCCCCCCCCCCCGGGGGGGGGGGGGTATGGTTTGCTTGAATGTATTAGTAGTTTTGCTAGGTTAAATTGCTCATACTACCACAATTAATATTCATTTCAGTTTAATTCAATAAAATTATAGAAAAAAAAAACTGAGTTCTTATTCAATCAGGTAATGCAAAAAAATAATAAAAATAAATAAATAAAAAAAAGATAAAAAATGCAGATACCCTCAATCGTTTGACTCAATTCAAACCGAAATCTAGTAATTCTTCGTTGAATATATGAAAGAGCTCTTCTCCACCTGACCCTTCCTTTCTCTTATACCAGGTATACATAGTAATGGTAGTGATAACAGCACGAAGTTTTAAATATCTTTATAATGATTTTGATATTCGAACCTTTATCTTGTATTCACATAAGTCTATCGAAGACAAAAAAGGGTGTAACAGACGAGGCAGGTATTTCGAAATTTGACATCTTTTGTTTTATTTTGTCTTTAATTACATACTTCATAAGTCTATAGAAGAGTGCATTGTGGGCCGATATGAAGTGTGTACCAGACCAGGCAAATATCCTGAAATTTTCTGCGGTTTTAATCCAAGATGTAGGTAAGTATATGAAACCGCATCGTTTAATGGTGTATTATGTGAATAACACTGAAATTATTATCATTATTATTATCTTATTCATTTTTTTTTTATAGATAATTCTTTCTAGGCAAACTTCAGAGTATCGAGGTTTTTCCTGAAAAATATCCCAAGTGCATGTCTAAAAAAAAAAGGAAACCGGCAAAAGTCCCCTCAAGCCACAATATTTATTCCCCCGCGTAAACATGATTTCGGAAATCCCGACAGGCCTCCATCTCCGAATCCCATTGACCCAGGTTTAGAGGGGGGGGGGGGGGGGGGTGTGGGGGGGGGGGAGCTGTTACCTTGTTCAGTTAAATTGTACTATTGTTGTTTATAGATGGCATGTTATGGAAATATATAATTTGTATTGTGTTTATTGCCATGTTGAATTATATTGTGTAATTAATGCTTAATTTGTAATATTCATTTTGAAAAACTGAATCAAGTTATCAAAAAATTATGAAAAGACTAAAAAAAAACAAATAGGGGCAATCGTTATGCTCCGTTCCAGAGCTGTGTATATTAATATTGATTTTAATATCAATATTTTTTCTCTGATAATAGGAAAGACCTCAAATGGGCTTTGGAGCAAGCCAAGTCAAACATTGATAAATACTACACATTCATCGGTATCACAGAGGATTATGAAGCGTCTCTTAGAGTTCTAGAACATCTTATGCCTGACATGTACAATGGCACGACAGAGCTGTACCTTTCACTTCTTAACGAAGGTAGGTCGTGTCTAAAATTTTCTCTGCCTATTTTCTTAATTGGTTGTTGATTTTTATTAATTTTGTTTTGGTTTGATTAATGTGACATGAGGTTTCTTTATAAATAGCAAAATATTAATTTGTATCAACATAATTGCAAGAAATACAGTATAAGCAATACCCAATGAAATGAGATACTATGTTTATTGACAGCTCTTAGAAATGCATTTGTTATTAGAAATCAGAGTTTCTTTGCTGCTATTCTCTCTCTCTTGTACAGAAAACAGCATGGTACAGTCAAGCAAGACGAACTACAAGCAGCCATTGTCTCAAGAACTTAATGACACGGTCACTGAACTTTTTGCTATCGACTTCGAACTCTACAATTACATCAAAGACAAACATCGAGATCTGAAAGTCCGGTTCGGAATCGACTAAGACTGTGCCAAGACCATGTCGTCTGTCTGAAGATTCAAAACCCATAGCATATTAAATCTATGCACCCTGTGTTTGGAAGAAACTGGAATAATTATTATTCGATATAGAACAAAATGAAACTAATGCTAATATGAACAGTAAAATCAAATTGTGTGGTATTGCAGGCCTTCTAGTTGAAGAAAGGGCCAAATCGGGTTCAAATTTGGGACATTCCTATTGGGAGGATTTGAGAAAACTATCAGCAGCGTCACTAGAAGGGGGGGGGGGTGTTGGGTGTCACATCCCCCACTCAAATTACTGTCTGCAAAAGAGCCACCAAGAGCGGGGAAAAGGGAGAGCAAAGAGGAAAGAGAAAAGGAAAAGGAGAAAAGAGAAGAAAAAAGGAAAGAAAAGAAAAACAAAAACAGAAAGAAAAGAAGGAAAGGAAAAGGGAAGGTAAGAAAAAAAGAGGAAAAACTGGAAAGTAAATATTCGGGCAAAAGGCGTCCCCAATCGGCAATGGGCTGCATCCCCCCCCCCCCCCCCCGAGGATTTTCAGAGTTCCGATATTCGGGCAAAAACTATTTCATTTTCAGGCAGAGAGGTGCCAGAATATCTACATATTTGGGCAGCGAGGTTCCCAGATAATTATTTAACTTCTGTACGTAACTTTTGTACATTTTCACTAAGAAGAATTAAAAAAAAAAATGCTCGCTTGCTCTCAAAAATTTAGAAATTGAAAATTGATATTCGGGCAATAGACATCAGCCCCCCTTGCGAAAACGGGTCCGTATAATCAAGATCTCAACATCTGCGATTTTCTTTTTAAAGTTATTTGGGGGGGGGGGAGAGATTAGTGAGCAGCATTTTTGTCGCAAATTTGGGTGTCACCCTCTCACACTCCCCCCATTCAAAATGTTTTAGCGACGCCCCTGAAGACTATGCACGAAGTAGCGGGTGGGAAGGGGTGGCCGAGTTACAGAGAGGTGCGCTTACCCCTTTCAGCTCCCAAATATACAAATTCTATTTATGAGCGACGGAGCTATAATCGAGACCCTTCTCCCTATATAACTCTATTTAATAAACAAAGCAAGATCCGCCGCTGGACAAGTTTTCAAATGTTTCTACATCTTACAATTACTGTTTTCTTTTTCTCTTGTTTTATTTCAATAATCATTTGTGGCAAACGCATTTATTGACCTTTGTAAATGTGTATATTTTGATTTGCATGTGTTTATTTTCAAAAATTTTGTTTGAAATTTTGTTTCGCCATTACATCTTATAATTTAGTATTTAATACTTTTTGCTGTATAGTACGGTAGGTGTGTTTTTTTGGTTCCATGACATTTGCTCCTGCGACGATTGCTCCGGTCTATTTTTGCCATGTTAATCCTAAACCTAAACCTAACCCTAACCCTAACACTAACCCTAACACTAATCCTAATCTTAATCTTCACATTATCCTGAACAAAAAAACAAATCATGACCTTGACCTTAACCTTTGACCTTTCGAGATATGGACGGCGGAGCAAATGTCGCAGGAGCAAATGTCGTGTCACCGTTTTTTTATACAAAACAAGATGGAGCCCAAATAGCTAGATCGAAGTTATTTATGTTTTTATGAACAGGCATTTTTTGAGCTTGCTTTTATCATTTTCAACAAAATAATCTATCATTGTTTTCAAAATAGTTTTATCTGTAATTTATGCACTTCGATTAATGTTGTTTTTCAATTCATTGAAAAGAATAAACCATGTAAAATCTTGAAAATGCTTTTTGATGTCCTTTCTTTTAAATCGTAAGAAGAACGAATTCATTATGATAATTGCATCTTTTTGTTTGCATAATCTGCCTCAGAATCTCTGCATCTTTTACTATATCAACATGTGATACATCATAGTTATATTCGTGATGTTTTGATCACTTTTAGAATGTGTGAAAGATATCATGAGAACAAAAGTATAGGACCCATCAGTCATAATCTTGATGACTCGGCCGAAAGAGGAGTCAAGAGAGAGCTAGGATGAGAGGGGGAGAGTGGGGGGGGGGGGGGGGAGGAGGAAGAGACGGAGATCGACTGAGAGACTGGCCGGGGGGGGGGGGGGGAGGAGAGAATAAGGGCCGAGTAAGGGAAAGGGAGAGGGAGAATGAGAGAGAATGAACGAGAGAATAGTAACGGAGAGACAGAGAGAAAGAGAGAGAGAGAGAGAGAGATTTTTTTTGGTAAAAAGGCTTGTGGACATAAATCAAATGGCCTACAAAATGTTGTAGCCCTGAGGCTTGAGGCGGCATTAATAGCCTACATCGAACTCAGTACCACTCGACGATCATTAAGGCGGCTCCCGGATTTTGTAAAAAGAAAGAAGAAGAAAAAAAAAATTGGGGCGGTGGTCCCATTCCACCTAAAATTCTGAAAAGGGGTTATAGTGGAAAAGGAGTCCAGACTCCCCCCCCCCCCCACCCCGCCGCGGACCCGCCCCTGATTATGTACCGCTATCACACGTGGCGTAACCATTTGTTGATTTTTGGATGAGCTCTTTGTATGATATGCCATGAAAGGACAGAAAATATATTCGATGAATGATCTGTATTTTCGGATTTAATGCATTTATGTTTGTATTACTTTATAGTTAATTAAATACATCAAAACAAAAATTCTCTTTATCATTTACCTGATGAAGCATTTTAATGTCTTGACAAGGCCAATCATACTTTGTAAAAGAAATTAACTGGATCATCAATCGCTTTCCATACTTCGCTGAACCTGATCGAGCGAACCATTCTGAAGGCAGGTAGGATCTATTTCTATGTTGATATTTCACTGAAGTTCCTATTCTAGTCTTAAATGATATAAGAAAATGTAAGCTGAGATTCTTTGAATGATGGTTTGATACGGATCTGGAGAAAACACTAACAAGCTCCGAATTTGTTAACTGTTTAAAACTGGCATGCGCATGCTCGCTTTGACCACCGAGCGAAGTGCGTGAGAGTACCCGGCAGTCACGGCACATATAGGCAGCCCATAGTCATCGGCACGGTCACACCACCAAGGAGCTTCAAGAGCTGGAGTTCCAAATAGCAACAAATTATCTCAAGCAGCTGCTCCTTTCTAAGGATGCACAAAAGAATCTACAGGTGCGCGGTAGCCTTTGATGTCCGATGTTCCAAGCCGCCAACTTCATGGGAAAGCTTGAGCAGTGATTTTTGTCACAAATGAAATATCGAGAATATTTCAGTCACTTTTTATTTGAATAAACAAAGTGAAATTTTCACATATGATAAAAGTGAATACAAAAGCCTAATTGTGTCCAGAAATTTGGCTATATTGTATGATAGTAGTTTCAATTTGTGGAAAAAAAGTAAAATTTTACAATCCTAAAATCCCCAATTTGACACTCTTCCGATTACTCCCTGCAAACGAAAATAAAAATTGCAATTGTTCAAGTACAGTTAATTATGATGTTATATGTCAGATTAGTGCCCACACATGCCCCCAGTAAAGGTAAGCACTGAGAACTGCTCATATCATCACACTTGTGATAGCGAAAAATAATTATCATTACAAAAGCATATTTTCCTTTGAAAATGGCCCGTATGTTTGCAGCCAGGCAGCTGCAGGAATCTTTTTGTCTTATCTAAAAGGAAGATCCAGTTAAGCACATGCCTGACATATTTTTCCTTGGTGGCATCGAACATGGTTCAAAGGGAATGAGCTACATGTGACTCCAGCTCTTGAAGCTCCTTGGTCACACCAAGGAGTTGGTCAGACAGTACCCAACAATAAACATGCCCAACACTAGGCAACAGCCGGCTGCCCTCGCCTGCGCCAAAAGACCTTTGAGTTTGAGGGTTTGAGTTTGACCTTGTATTGTATAATTGTTTTATTATATGCTTTATGGGTTTGATTGTTACTTGTTGGAGTAGCTGAAGCATGATTCCTCACACTCAATTTATGCGAGGTTATTGTAGATAACCTCGCAGTCGCACTCTGTACCATCATACCTTGAACAATTGCCTCCCATAGCAAGTGTGTGATATCTAGCACATGCACTTCAGAGAGCTCAAAACAAAGAAAAATGCATTGTTAATATTTTTTGTTATCTCATTGTCTAGAGGTCCTCAGATTATTATTTATATCATTTTAGAACGAAAATAACAAATAACAAAAAATTTGAGGCAGGCCAAAAAAAAGGAAGGAGGAGGGGACGAGAAACTAGAAATTAATTTTAGTTGGCCTTATTTCCTTCATGCTTCTTAACTGTTAACCTATAGATTAGAATACCAGATACAGTTCTTTGAGGTTGATTTTATACTTTGTAGCTGTACACAAATTATTTTTCCGGTGATTGGTACACTTTAATTACTTTGTAACATTCGTGTACAGGAGGGTTCTTATTGCAATAGTCCCCATAATTCCACTTATAGACTATAATTCCTTTCCTGTTTTAAATTTCTTGTAGATGTACTGTAGAACTCCAAATTTTTCAAATTAATTAGCTGATGCTAGGGCAGGAGTTTTAGGAAACCACCTTCCTTTTTCATGATAATGCCATTGTAATTGTTAGTTTATGCCAACCTCTGTAGGCATAAAGTAAATTTTAACCAGGGCTGTCAACTTTGGGGAACTGCTTGGAGGGAGATTCGTGATTTTTTTCTCTCGCCTGCCATCTAATTTTTTTGGTCTCTTTTGAAGTCCAAAAATCTCTGACAAGCAAAAAAAAAAAAAAAAAAAAAAAGGTCCTCAGCATTTTGGGGTCCCTTTTGAAGTCCAAAAATCTCTGACAAGCTATCATTTTACACGTTTGGAGGGAGGTTTTTTTCATAAAGCGGGAGATTTACATGCTTGGCGGGAGAGCGGGAGGAAGGGCGTTGTGGCGGGAGTCTCCCGCTTTGACGCTGGAAGGACGGCGGGAGAATTAGCATCATGGCTTGAGACTCCCTCCAAATGCGGGAGGGTACGTTGACAGCCCTGATTTTAACACGATTAAAGTACAATTTCTTCCAATTTCACCTTACCTCCCTTTGAATGCACACAGTGAATTATACATCTGATTAAGGAGCAGATCATATCTCTCATCAAGACTTGCAGAAAGCATCATGTTGGACTTTGCAATCTTTGCTGTTACTTTTGTAATTCTTTTAGTTGGTCTACTCATCTACCTATATCCTGTGAGTATCTCTGTTTTAGCATTGACATACACTGTTAGCCTCTTCTGTTTCACTAAAAATTACAAGAGAACAATTACCTATAATTTATGAACTTTTAAGAATGAATTTAATGTGAATTCTCAGTTACATCATTCATTTGGGAATGGATATCTCATGAGTACAAACTACATATTGAATGTACCTGTTTTTGTTTTAAAAAGAAAAAGAATAGAATGATGAAGCTATTAATTTTCAATCCGAACAAGTAATATATTATAATTCCTGTGCAGTATTTGCTGCTCATGGAATGCATGTTAATCATGTTTTGCCTGACATGACCTGTATAACCTTGTATCTTGTGTTTTTTACATGGTGATGTATGATATGTATTTAAAGTCATTATTCTGTTTACTCCTAGACAACTCCTCAGAAGGCTACAACTGTACCAGGACTTGAACCATCAGATCCAGTGTGAGTATAGGTTACATTATACAATTGTATATGAAGGAAAAAGGTCTACAACATTTGTGTGTGTTTTTTTTTTAAAGGGAAGACATTTGATTTTTTTTTTACCCTTTCAGGACAGGAATTATTTAAGGGTTAAATTGATCACATTTTGTTCTTCAAATTGGCAACAATAATATTCTCTGTTAGTGCTACATAGTTCAAATAACTTGTAATGTCTTTGAAAACAATATACATGGTTAGGAATTTGCTGTAAAGTTTTAAAAATTGCCAATTTTGATGAAAAAACAATGATTTTAAACCTCTCAATGTGTTGCCAATTTAAGGATCTCAAAGTTAATTCTCGTTTTTAAAATTCCTGGCATCAAACGCAGTATGGTCATGCAATAAAAATGGACATAGTGTGTGTAGAAAATTTTGCTTTTTCACCTCATGCATCTGGTATATTTTTTAGAGCTCTGATTCAAAAGTTATTGAGCCAAACCACAAAATGTGGTCAATTGTCTTGAAAGGGTTAAAGGGAACACCCAGAATATCCAATTGTGTTTTATGTGGAAAGGTCTCGACTCTTCAATATATCTTTAAGAGGAAAACTTTTTATTTTAAATGTGGTTTTAAGAGGAGAACATGAAATAAAGTTTTGTTTTTTTTCTATCAGAAAGGGCAACCTTGATGAGATAGGTGATGCTGGTAGCCTGCATCAGTTCCTGATGAAGCTCCATGCCAACCATGGAGATATCGCATCATTCTATTTTACTGATCAGCTGTGTGTCAGCATCTCCTCTCCAGAGCTATTCAAGGAACATCAGGCAGTGTTTGACAGGCCTCGTAAGTCCTTCATTCCAGATATCCTGATTTGCTCTTATTCTAGTGATTCAGATTAACCTGACATTAGGACTTAGTGAACACTGAGACCTTGGTCTGACTTTGGTAAACTTGAATGTTGACCAAGTTTGAACCCAGTGTCGAGTTTAAATTTTAGCAGAATATGGACCATTACATCTTGAATTTTTTACATGTATTTGTGTGTGAGAAAGATAATGAACACTGAATATATACTGTAACATATATTAGGCTAAGTAAAATTGATTCTTATTTTCTCTTGCAAAGTTAAAAAATGATGAGGAGGAGGGTGTTTTGCATTTTGATATTTGTTTTATTATTCCTCCACACTTAACTGATGGTGTTTTAAAACCTATCATGGGGCCCCATGAGATAGGTTTTGGGTACCTGAGATTACTTTTGAGCAAAGATGTCTGGGACCACCTTTTGATGTGACGAGAGAGATGTTTCGGAGCACCATGAGATAGGTTTGGATTCTAAGGTGTAAATATAAACTGCCTTGAGACTGCTTGTGAGAGCTGTTGCACGTGTGGAAGTAATGTGCTGCACTTGAAACCTGCCTTGGGTAGCTTTATGTAAACGGATTAAACATAGTCTTGGGGACCCCTAGGACCACTTTGATTAAAGTGTAAACAGGTTAAATTAGGACAGCTTATGGGCCAAATTTTTTGGAACATGTCTCAGGTAGGCCTCTGGTAAGCCTTGAGTGACTTTTTTTTTTGTGTGACATTGGTCTAACCAGGGGCGGATCCAGGATTTCGTATAAGGGGGGGTGCACACAAATGCAGGATTGTCAACTTTGGGAAACTGCTTGGAGGGAGACCCATATTTTTTTGGTCTCGCCAGCTCTCCAAAAGTCGCTCAGTGGGGGGGGGGGGGGGGGTGGCAACCAAAAAAAAATTTCTCTGACAAGCAAAAAAAAAAAAAAAGGTTTTCTGGTTGAAAAGGGGGGGGCACAATCGCAAATAGGAGGGGCACAATGCATTGTTTTCCCTCAAAAGGGGGGGGGGCACGGGCCGGGATTGCCCCCCCCCCCCTAAATCCGCCACTGGGTCTAACACTCCTATTTTTGCACCCGCAGCTCTCTTGTTCATGCTGTTTGAACCCCTGATAACACGGGACAGTATCCAGTATGCGAACGGAGCTGATGGCCGTAAAAGACGCGACTTGACCGACAGGTGCTTTGGATTCCAAGCGCTCCAAAACTTCATAGGAATATTTAATGAGGTAGGATGGTGGTGTGAAACAGTTTGTATTTAAATATTTTGTAATCTAGCTCCTAGTGCATCTGTATGTAAGGTCTTTAGTGGATGATGATCCTGACATGCATGTTTGGTTGGATTCTTTGTCAGTCACTGAAAAACCAGAAACTTTTATCAAAAAGTGACTGTTATTAAGAAAAATTCCTTGCAGCCAATTAGTTTCATATACATATTTCATTTTAGATCAATCAATCCCTCATGAATTACATACAAATTTACATAACTGTTGCATTTACATTAGATTGTAAGTACATTAGTTTCAAATAGATGTGCATTATTGGTATTTTAGATTTACCTGTACATAGTATACAAATATACAATGGCACGCGAGGATCTAGCTAAAACTATTCACATCGAAGGAACACCAAATAGTATTATTTGGTGTTCTTGAGTGAGAATAGTTTTAGCTTGTTCCGAGAATGAGTCATTGTATATTTGTTTTATATCCGTCATCTTGAACAAAAGCTTAATTCTACTCATCTACTTGATTATCTGCACTGCAGGGTATGAGAGACTGCACATGTATACACAAACAATTTGAAGAAGGGGTGTGGATATCAAACGCGTAAAGGTGACATCATCACGCACCGGTGCATGCCTAAAACAATAGATATGCGCAAATGAATGTCGTCACAATGTAGTACGTGCTCAGGCTGAGCAGCTGTTTTTGTTTTTTTCCTTCGTGTCACAAGTCGATGGGGGAGGGGGGGGCCTGGAAAATGAATAGTTCATTTTTTCCCGCTGACGTCATCGAATAGTTCATTTTTTCCCTAGATGATGGGGAAAAAGTGAACTTTTCAATGACGGCTTTTCTAGTAAAACTATTCATTTTCTTGTTGTGTACACTCCTAATGCAACAATCTTGCGATGAGGGATATAATAAAAAATATTGATTGATAAGAAAGAAAGTGATATGAAACTTTTGTGATGGCTGTTTTCACAGAAAGAAACTTTCGCAAATCACAATTTCGTGTTGAGATCCAGTAATATCATGGTATGAAACCTGTATATATCAGGACCTTTTGCATAATTTGTAAAAGTTTCATGCTCAGGAAAATCTCTGGTTTTACAGTATATCAAGTTTTGTTTAGATTTTTGCTTGTTTGCAAATGCCTGAAACTACTTTCACTCCCATTCTTTGTCTTTGATAGATCACTGAACAATTGGTTGAGAAAATTTCAGCCCTTCCTTCAGGAGAGCATATTCCTCTGCATGAAACCGGTCTTGGTCTTGCCATCAAGGGCATCATGTTGACATCGTTCGGAGACTACTTCAAGGATGATAAGAGTATTAACAAGTTTAGGAAGGACTATGATTTAGTGAGTATCTTTAAAGTGGAACTTTCCTTGAAATATGTGATTGTACTCATAGGCAGGGCTAGACATTAACAGGTGGCTAGGACACATGGGCACCTAAATTCTTAGTCCGGACCCCCCTAGATAGAAATATTAACATTGGCCTCATGCCTGTTAAACTGTTAACCCTAAAAATCTCAATCCGGACCACCTTACAAAAAAAGTTAGCGTGGAGCCCTGCATGTGGGGGCAGCTCCTGCTTAAGAGTATCATTGATGAAGCTTTTGTTTTATCCTAGAACAGCTAGATTTTTCTACCTAAAAAAAACGAGGTGCATATTTCTCAAATGCGGGGTTCGTTCTACAGAAGGTTTATTATACCCAGTTTATAATGAAGTATGGAATGACTTCTTCCCACTGTGCCAGGTTCATTGTATTTTAAACTAGAAAGAAAATGACATTTAGAATATTTATAAAATGCCAGTGATATGCATGAAAAGTAGTGCCAAAACCAAGACAAATGTATACATTACACATCGATATCCAGAGTGACACTTTGCATACAATAGGACAATTTGCGAATACACAGCTTCATTGAGATTGTGAAGCCACATGGACATGGCAACAAAGTCCTACGTTAGTACCCATGAACTTGTGAATAAGTACATGTAGGTTAAATATATGGCTTCATATTGTGAACGTTGTATGATAATCCTTGATTAACAGCACAAAGGGATTAATATTCATCATTCATTTTTCGTTTGAAGATTTGGCATAATTAAAGGGTAACTGAGGCCTGAAAAAATAATTTGTATATAGTTAGCTTACACAAAATCAACCCCAGAAGCCAGCAAGCCTTGGGTAAGCTTTCAGGTTTTCAAGAACGACTTTTGTTTGAAAGGTATGTATAAAATTTGAATACATTACCGAACCAGTCTATTGCTTTGAGACAGTTTCTTTCACAATGAAATCGCAGGACCGGAACTCAACTTCATCTTTAAATCTTTGAAAATTAATTCTGTGACACATCCAAATGGTATTGACTCTTTGTAGGTGTGGAGTGAGATGGAAGCTAGACTTGATGGCAGTATGCCAGAGGCAGGAAGTGACAGAGAGAAGAAATTTGAAGAAGGTAAGTTTGACCGTGCGAGTTTTAAACCTCAAATATTATCATTTCTCTTAAAAGTATCTCTCCATGAGTATTGGTCCAGCAGGGGTGTTGCTAATTTTTCTTGAAGGAGGTAACTTCTATTTTATAGGAGGTACCATTGCGAGGGAGCGAAGCGACCGAGGGGGACCATGGAGGGTGTGGGAGGGGGGTATCCCCCCTCCCACGGTAGGGAGCTTTTGCATTTTTAAACTTGAAATCATGCAATCTGGTGCATACCTATGAACAAAATTTGAATTAATCTTTTCTTCTACCTTTCCATACATGTATGTATATTAAACATATATATTCATGAACAATCACAACTGCAGACAGCAGAAATGAAAAATACATTACTCTAGACTCCTTCTCTGAGCTTTTTTTTTTATATTGTGCCCCACCCCCCAAAAAAAACAACTCTTGTATCTAATCATAATGTTAAGATTTTTCATGGTTTGACATGAAGAGCTAGGGTCTACTTTTATCCTTGCATGATGATTTTTGTATGAAATGGTCATAATTTTGAGGACCTACATGTACTGCCATATGCATCTCAATCATGTTACATGTATTATGAAATTCACACTTTTCACAGTACACCACTCTGTCTCTCACACCACCCTCCACTGTTCTGTCATTCACTTTCAAATGATTACAACAATAAGACTAGATTATTATTTTCATCAATTTGTATGGTTACTTACTTTGTAATTTTTATTAAAAGGATACCCCTTTTTCTTTGGGGGTATACATTTATCTTTTTAGATCATGATGTCTAATATTAGATTAGGCCCAAGTCATTTGGGGGGGGGGGGATTTTAACCATTTTACAGACAAAGGCAATTTAGCTCAGAGGTTTGGGTTATTAGGAAGCATGAAATGAAATGGCATGGAATGAATTATAATGAAACTTAAGGGAATTAAATGCTTAAGTGATGTATTATTTTGAAATTGGAATTCCAGGAGTCAGTGACTGTTGACATACTATATTATATAAATAATGTACTTAATAGCCATGATAGCCCATAAGACTAGATTTTGATATTTTTTTTTTTTTGGGGGGGGGGGCTTAACATTAACAAGTTTTATTATTATTTTTTTTTTAAATTAAGTTTCCCCACATAATTTTGTACATGCAGAGAGAATACATTTCCATACTACATGTACAAGAAGTTCAGGTGCTGTTATTTCTATGGAATAATTAAAAATATATCCTTTTATGATCACAGATGTTGTGTTCAATCAAGAAAATAATTTCTGCATTTTGTTTCAATGTATATCATGACATTGCTTTATGCATTGCAATATTATTTGTTGTTCAGATTTGAGGAAATAAATGAAAAGCAATGGATAAAAGTATGAGAAGCCGTGTGCGACTGTCATAGGCACGGCAGTGCCCCCGGACGAAAGACAAGAGCGAAGAGACCATCTTTATTCGGGGAAATTGACTCGGAAGTTCGGAACAGACACGAGAGAGACCATAAAACTGGTTTGTTCATTGATCTTACCCATCCAACATGCACTGCATTGACTTGCTCCGAATATAAAATAAAATTTTAAAAAATTGTAGACCTACCGACGAATTCCTGGTCGACCAGTGACAGTGTCGCATGTACACACCGTACCACCACTACCAGCTCAGCTGTAGCTCTCCGGCGGATGCATACGCATGCGATTGCATAACCGGCGCCGCTGCACTGCCACGGCCGCTCTGGAGTAAATATAGTCCTCGAAAACTGAAGTCAGCCAATACAAAACTCGCGATTGCCGATTTGAAGATTTGCGCATCCCGGAAATAAAACATTTACGCTTCATTGGACGTGTGTGTGTATGTGTATGGGTTTCCGTGATGCGCGCACGAATTTTCAAATCGGCAATAGCGAGTTTGGTCACGGCTAGCATTCAGTTTTTTGAGTGTGCATGAGAGCGATAGCCCCGTACCTATACCGTACACACTCATTTTCGTCGGAAATCGCGTTCGTCGACAACTATCAAGATAGATCGATGGGCTGTACTGTGCATGTGTGGCAGAAGTTATGAACGAAATCGAGGGAATTTCCGATCATCATAAGCTCTCCATGTTTTTGGGGGAGGGCTAGTATTTGCTCAAGCAAAATGCCTATAAATGGGCTTGCATTAATACATTTTTTTAATCAGTATATAGGAATTACAGCCGGTAAGAAATGAGTGTAAAGGCGGCAAGTTTTACCGGTTACCGGCTTTTAGCGACATCCCTGGGTCCAGGCAAATGATAGATATGAGTAGTTCATAATATCTGTATTATATTCTAAAGCTAAAGTCTAAGATTTCATCTATTCTGGCTTTATTGAATTGGCAACAATTAACAGAAATCATATTTTGTGTTTATTATATCAGCACTTAAATGTGCTGGTAGAGAGCAAATTTCCATCGTTTGTGTATCATGATTGTATCACCAATAATATGTCTGTATGATTATTGAATCATTGAATTTCAGCCAGAGAGAGACTGTATGCTTCTATCTAGGGTGTGATCAAGCTATGTAGATCTAATCCACCCAGTCAAGATAAAGTTGATCTTCTCAATTTTCATTCGTTGCGTTTCAGCCAGGGAGAGACTTTATGCTGCTATCGAGGGTGTGATAAAGCAACGTAGATCCAATCCACCCAGTCAAGACAAGGAGGTCTTCATCGATGTGCTTCTCAAGTCTGACTATCCACCCGGAAGGCTACAAGCTGACCTGGTGTCGTACTTCGTTGGTGGCTTCCATACTTCTGGGAATCGTAAGTGGCAGGCTTCCTGGCAGAAAAGTGTGTACCCTTGATTCAAATTTAACCGTTTTTCCTCTACTGTCGACTCCCATTACCAGCGTGGACTTGCTTCTGTTGACTACAGTCAACACTCCACAAGCTGACCGGGCTGACTGGACCAGACCGGACATCATAAAGTTTATGCCAAAATTTCTGTCTATACATGCAAATAATATAGCAAATTATACACCATTGAAAAGCCAAGAATCCTTTTCCTCTAAAACGCACCAGTAAAAAGTTATCACAGGGTAAAAACACCCATGCATCTGAGTACTGGCTGGTCACATCACCTTTGAAAATAATTCAGCAGCCTTGGGTTTCATAATGCACAGGGCAAAGAGTTAAAGAGATTTGGCTTTGTGGCATTCAAGAGGGTGATTTGAGATGACCGAAGCAATTTTGCAGGTTGAAAGTATGTATTCACATTTTTTGTTCACATTGAGTGATATATGGCCTTATGGCATCCCAGGGAGGTGTTTTTTTAAGGATCAAAACAATTTACTAGTTTGAAAGTATGCACTGACATAATCATTGCCCTTATCATTAAGCATTTGCCTTTGGCGTTATTTCTCTGAATTTCCCCACCTTGATATTAGCACGAAGTGTGTTGTGCACTGTCAAGAACACTGGTGAGTGGTTTATCAGGATGGTTTAAAGAGAAGGTTGAGTTCTGGGAAAGGTGAAGAATAATTTTTGAGCTTTCTCATTCCTTTCATGTCAGTTTGGAAGAATATCATAGTAGAAAAATCCCCTGAAAAGGATTGCTCTTCAAATGCCCTCATATAAAAAATATGACGAGAAATAGCTGAAGTGTTCAGGCCGAACATTCATGCCACTTGTGTGGGCAGTCCCATGTACCCATTTCTGTGTGCAGTGCATATGCTTTTCAGTGAGATTGGGTCAATTTCTTATCATTTTGATGATTCCAAAACCTCACAGTATACACCAATTCTTATGTAGACATGATTAACCTTTCCCAATTGCTTTGAGACAGTTTCTTTCACAATGAAATCGCAGAACCGGAACTCTTCTTTATCTTTAAATCTTTAAAAATTGGTTCTGTGATACATCCAAGTGGTATTTACCTGCAACAGTTTTGATATCTGTAGGTCAGACACCTTCCCCAGATGTGTACTGGCAAAGGGAAGTTAGCCGACAGTTTTATGATCGTACATGAATACAAGTCATGTTTACCACAAACATATGGTATACAGTAAGGAGTATGGTAAAGAGAAGAGGGGAAAAACAGATAAGAAGAAGATACAGACTGAACAGAATATAATTTCTTTCTCTGTCTCTGTAGGTATATTTTTCAGCTAGATTGTATTGTATTTACATGTACTTTGTTATGCTGGTGGAAAGCAAATATCCATGTTGTGGACAAAACAAATAAATTATCAGTAACCGGTATCAATTACTAAAGTTATATTATGAAATTTGAATTTTTATGGTCCATTGCAAGAAATTATAAATTTATCTTATTTATCATTTTGTATTTTTTTGTTTTGTTTTTCTTTCAGTTTTTGCCTGGGCACTGTACTTCCTGGCACAAAATGACAAGATCCAAGAGAAGTTGTACAATCATGTGATCAGCATTGTGGGCAAGACTGAAGAAGTGAGCATGGAAGACATTGCTGAAATGACGTAAGATTTCACACAGGATTCTACTGTTGGTTGAAATATCGGAAAAATATATTGATTTTCTATTTTGTTTATGTATTAGAACTATAGATTATCAGCTTTCTAATAATATATACCTCACCAATAGCGGATTTATGGGGGGGCAATCCCGGCCTGTGCCCCCCCCCCCTTTGAAAGAAAACAATGCATTGTGTCCCCCTCCCCCCCCCCCCCCCCCCCCCCCCCCCCCCCCTGAGCAACTTTTGGAGGGCTGGCGAAATTTTTTTTTTTTTTGTCACCAACCTCCCCCCCTCCTGAGCGACTTTTGGAGGGCTGGTGAGACCAAAAAAATATGGATCTCCCTCCAAGCAGTTTCCCAAAGTTGACAATCCTGCATGTGTGTGCCCCCCCCCCCCTTATACAAAATCCTGGATCCGCCCCTGTACCTCACTGTGTTCTTAGGGCTACTTCTGTCTCATGTTATGTTAGCTATAAAAGTGATCACTGACCTCTGTTCAATGAAGAGAGGTTTTTAAGTTTGGAACAAAAAAAATACATTGGCTAACCTTTCTTTCTGTAGTTAGCCCTAACTCTTAAAGGGAAGCTTGAGTTCTGGGAAAGGTGCAAAATAATTTGTGAGCTTTCTCATTCCTTTTATGTCAGTTTGGAAGAACATCATAGTAGAAATGTCCCCTGAAAAGGATTTCTCTTCAAATGCCCTTACATTCAAAATATGATGAAAAATAGCTGAAGTGTTCGGGCCGAACATTCATGCCACATCTGTGTGCAGTCCCATATACCCATTTCTGTGTGCGGTGCATGTGCTTTTGAGCGAGTTTGGGTTGATTTCTTATCATTTTGATGATTCCAAGACCTCACAGTTTACACCAATCCTTATTCAGACATGATCAACCTTTCCCAATTGCTTCCAGGCATTTTCTTTCATAATGTTATCGCATGACCAGAACTAAACTTTATCTTTAACCTTAAATCTTATTGCAATCTACTCCCTAACCCTACATCTTTAACAAACTAAAGCCTTGATGAATTGTAGCTGGAGCAAAAGTCTGATCTTCTAAACATGATCTTCTTTGTACAGGTACATGAGGCAGATCATTGATGAAACCCTACGTGTCTCCATCCTTGCTCCCTATGCTGCCAGGTTCCAGGACTTTGATGTGACCCTAGGTGGCCATGTCATCCCCAAGGGGGTAGGTGACTCTTCTTGATTCATACCAATCCATTTTTCCTATGAAATTAATAGAGAATTGTCATAAATGAACTTTCAGGAGTAAAATTTTAGATTTATGATGCTTTATTTTGTTGATTAATTGGTCATAAAATATCTTCTATGGATAGAAAATTTACTATGAGATACTGGTACGTGTTTCCATTTCAGGAAGAAAAAATGTAGACCTTCTTAGTCAAGAGGAGATAAGTATTACAAAAGTGAAGAATACCTTTTAAAGGTAATGTAGAGTTTTGGTAAGCCCTGAAGAAACTTTTTGTCAGATTTTGTTATGTTTGTTGATAAATAGCAAGATACTAGCAATACTAAGACACTGAAGATTTTGCCTCCTAAAGTTTAATATCTAACAAGTAAGAGGCAAAAACTAATTTATATGCCGGGACAGGCACGTACTATACACTATACACACATGTGTAAAACCAATGAGTAGCTACACACAGTGACACACATGCTGTATATATGCGAAGCCCCAAGTTTGCTGTGTGGGGAGCTGTTGGGGTGAAAGGGTCCTAGCATATGGCAGTGATCTAGCGTTCCTTACAGATATTCACTCTAAAATTCACCGGAAATCATAGATGGAATACCAAATGATCTCTTACAAACATCTTTTGATATAAGGAGAACAACATGAGACTATATTTAACACGTTTTTTTCCAATTTCCTTTTTGCTACCAATACTGTACATGAGCTGTAATATAGACAAACTGAAGCTTTCTCGTCTTGTGCTCATTAGAGTTAAAAGGCAAGAATGAACAGAAAGCCAATATTAAACAGTATTATACAAGAATTAAGGGGAACAAAGCTTTCGATTATAACCTGACTCTTGCCCACCTGCCCTGATAAGGTGCTGAATCATTCAAGGAGTTTCATCCTACTGGTATCCATTTACTGTAGATACATTTGTTAACCCATTGCATACGGAAACTGGTTGATCCCTGTATTAATCCTCTGGGATTTGATCCCCATACCTTGTGATCCACAGTCTGATGACTAATCCACTTGACCACAATACCTCTTTTTTTTTTATCAATCTGATTTCAGACTCCAGTGGTTCATGCCCTGGGTGTGTCCCTCCAGTCTGAGAAGTACTTCCCAAACCCCAAAACGTGAGTATCATTTCTCAAAAATGTCAAATAATAGACAACTTCACAAATGATAAAAACTTATCAAAGGTTATCCAACATAGCAGTGATCATTCTGACTATATTTGAATACAAGAATTTGCATCTGGTGTATATTGGGATGAATGTAAATGCATTTTCGCTTGAAATTCTTCATTCTAATTACATCAAATGGAATCACCTTTTTTTCTTTTCATCTAAAGATTATTTTAAATCATTACAATATATGTAACAAGTTTGCTTCAGACTTGTAGATTCAGTCTGATTTATTAAATCATTTCTGTCTGTAGTTTTGATCCCGAGAACTTCTCAGCGGCTAATGTGAAGAAACGCCCTCGTGATGCGTTCCAGCCGTTTGGTTTTGCTGGTCGTCGGGTGTGCCCCGGGCAACAGTTTGCCTACAAGGAGGTGGCCATCTTCCTAGCGGTCTTCTTACGTGCCTTCAAGGTCAAGCTGGTTCCTGGTCAAGAGACGGAACATGTTCATGGTCTGGTCTCGCATCTTGTTAACAAAGATGGAGGGGATGTGTGGTTTACTGTTGAAAAACGTTAAGCTCCTTTCACTGATACTATCTGACATTTTCCGAATCAACTCTTTGGGATGAGTGGGGCATAAATTTGTTTTGCAATTTTTAAGAAGACAAATTCAAAAGTTTCAAGCTAAACGATTAGCATTCTATGTGAGAATAATGGATTTTACTCTCTTCAGTTATACTTGCTTTTTAATGCAGTACACATTGTAAAAGTATGGGGCCCAAAATATAAAATTTTTTCTCCAGAAAAATATTTTGTTTGTGTTTGTCTTACCCCCCCCCCCAGTCTGATTTTACTTCATGTCAAATCAAATGTTAAGTAGTCACTGTGCAAATAGTTATTAATTCAGAGAACTTTGTTTGCTTTAGGTATGACCTTGTCATGAAGTTGATATTCATTTATCGCAAACATAATTTGACAGTTTATATCAGTTGCAAGTATGCCCCTGTGTTCATTATGACCAAATGGCTCCTTTTTTGGGGGAGGGGGGAGAGTTAGAGCATCAATGAATAAAGCCAAGTATGGCCATTTGAAGTGTACCAATATTTTGTATCTTTACTCAAAATTTGTAATTAAGTAATCATATTTAGAGAATTGACCCTGTCTCAAATAAAAGCAGAAATATTGATCATTATACACATATTTGTGAAATGGTAATAGCTATCCTAGAGTTGGATCTTCATGTAGATTAGTATGCCATATAACATGTATCTTTCATTTTTGTGATATCTTTTTTTTTTCTTCCAAATGTTGAATAGGTATTTTACATCATTATTAAAATAAGTCAATCTTTTTCTGCATTGCTAAAAATATTATAGTCTTGATAAGCCAGTATTGGCTCTCCTGTTTAGAGTACATGTACATGTTTATTCATTGTACCAAGGAAGAATTCTGAATTCTCAGGTAGGGTTAGATATCTATCGTGGTATCTTCTCCGGATTCGGAGGTTGATTACAACATTTTTCCACACATCTCTGTTCTGTGCCATTCTAGTGCACTTTTGCAATGTTTTTCCACTCCAAGTCTTAATGTTCTCTTCCCAATTGGTCTAGTACTCTAGTACATATAGATATGTCAGAATTTCTTGAAAATGATTGAATGTGCCTTTTCTATCTTATATGACATTCAGAATTTCTAGTTAGTGACTGAAGTGCATTCATTTTAATGTTGCTGCACTGTCATGCAAAGCTATATTTGTTATTTTGACATAATTTGACCACATTGTTCATGGATATTCCTGTATTAAAATCGAAAGTATCTTTTAGCCCATCGTTCCTATACATGTAGTTTCAGGTGCATACTTCATGTACGTATAGGAATGGGTATATAACCCTTTCGAGACAGTTGACCACATTTTGTGGTTTGGCTCAATAACTTTTGATTCAGAGCTCTAAAATATATACCAGAAGCATGAGTAGAAAGAGCAAACATTTCTGCACAACCTGTGTCCATTTTTGTTGCATGACCATATTGCAGTTGATGCCAGAAATTTTAAAAAGGAGTTTTAAGCCTTAAAATCCCTAAATTGGCAATACATTGCAAGGTATAAATTTAAAAAAAAAATCAAAATTGGCAATTTTTCAACAATTGGACAAAGTTCCTAACCATGTATATTGTTTTCAAAGGTATTTCATTTAATTAGAACCAAGTAGCACTAAAATAAAAATATTATTGCCAATTTGAAGAATGAAATGTGATCAATTTAGCCCTTAAATTAATAATTCTTGTCACGAAAGGGTTAACAGTGCTTAGAAAAAGTTTTGCTTTAGATTTGAGGTATATAATATTGGATTGAAATCATTGATCATACTTTGTGTATCTTACTCATGGACATTCAGTTTTTCTATTCATTGTATGAAGTGCATTCATTGTATATGTTTTCTTCTCTCTTAATTTGACAAACCACTATTTAAACTAGGAAGAAGTAGGAGTAATATTTTAGCCCAATATTGGCCTTTTTTTCTTCAGATATATAAATTAATAATATTTATGATATATGCTCAGGAAAGAGTGTGCATAGATGTAGGTGCATGTAGGTATAATACTACTTGACCCAAATTTGGTCTTTTAGTTTCAGGTCTATGAATTAATATTCCCAATACTCTGGAAAAGATTCTGCTATAGATATATGTAGGTAGTTAAGGATTATTTGGAAATTATAGAAAATACTTTTTTGCATGTCATACATTAAGACATATTCATTCAGATTTTCTTTTGCATCTTATACATGTATGTTCACACATTCTTGTTATCAGGAGTGCATTCATTTTTGTATCATACCACTATCATTCAAACCTGTGTTGTATTTAGCTTTATAATGACATGTATTATCATATTGCATATGAAGCAGATGTGATTCATTTTTCTATTTGCTGTGTACACTTTACAGTTTGTGTACATGTACAAAAAATGTTGTACGGGACACATCGCACGGAATCACCCTAGAGTGCATTCAGTTTGTGTACATGCTTATAAAGCAGAGGTGCTTTTTTGTTTGTTTTTGTTGAATTTGTCCTGTGGTGAAGCAATTCTTGTATTTGCTGGGGAAGAGGCTCTTTTAATAATTACACTCTTAAGTCTATTACTTTATAACTTCATCTTTATTATTTTTGTTTGGTTTAGAGGATATGGTGAGGAAGTAATTCTGTGGTTGGTTTGAAATGAAATCAAGTCAGTCT
Source organism: Heliocidaris tuberculata (assembly GCA_025618425.1). Classification (NCBI taxonomy): domain Eukaryota; kingdom Metazoa; phylum Echinodermata; class Echinoidea; order Camarodonta; family Echinometridae; genus Heliocidaris; species Heliocidaris tuberculata. The sequence goes on from CM046849.1 coordinate 31,912,753, forward strand.
TTAAATGTTCTGTTATGAAAATACCTGTAAGAGTGTATGTACTATATTTTATAGAGATTGTTACAGTTTATAAAAGTCAGTTCCATTCAGGGCTTATGGTCATGTAATGCATTTTCTCTGAATCACAGTGATGTGGTACCCCTGTTTTCAATCTACATACCCAATATTGAAATGTCTTTTGCCTTTGCCTTTCTGATTTTAATGTCCCTTTGAAAAAGATCTTATAATGATTCCTACTGTGTATGGCAGTAGTATTTTGGTTCTTCTATCATGTGATGCTTCTATGAGTTCAGAGGGAAAAAAAATAACAATAGGATATTAGTTAATGTATGTCAATCTCCTGAAATTTGACTTTACGCATGTGCAGCCTATGAAATATATATATCTATTTTGCATCTATTTCATTTGCCATAATGTTATCTATGTAATATAGAGACAGAAAGAGAGAGAGAGAGAGAGATGGAGATAGAGAATGAGAGAGAAAGAGAGAGAGAGAGAGAGAGAAAGAGAGAAGCGAGAGAGAGAAAAAGAGAGAGGGAGGGGGAGGGAGGGGAGAGAAAAAAGGAGAGAGCAGGGGAAAAATAGAAGTGAATAGCAGAGCCAGAGAAGAGAAGAGAAAGGGAAATGAGGAAGAGAGAGGGGAACTTGAAGGTGGAAGGAGATGGGAAGAAATGGGGTGGCATAAAAATTCATTTAAAAAATGGACCACAAAAAAATGTATTTATGATTTCGCAGACTTCTTTGAAAAAAAAAAGGTTTGGGGAGTTTGCGTACTATAAAGTTTACGTTATACTGAGGCCTAAGTAAATGGAAGGAATATTAAATAAGTAATTTTTCAATTAATTTTTTTTTTGAATTGATGCTTTATTATAATTAGAAAAGAAAAGTGCGGTAGAGGGAGGTCATAGTTTGGAAAAAAAATTACCTGTAGGCTCTATAAAACTATTCAGAATTGCATACTGCATTAAATATGAGAAAACCAAATATTCATCTATTTTTTTGTAAATGTTAATTTATGCTCTCTCAAGTTTTTATGCGACGGTATTCCAAGTACCGTGAAACGGTGTGAATAGTGAGACCATGTCAAGCAAATGAGGAAAAAATGGAAAAGTGATTTCAAAAATATATACGGTATATCATTTAATAGAAAATATTTTTTTGAAAATGTTCTAATTCATCGCTTTTGCGATTTTTAAGATTATTTGAAAGTACATATAATGCATGCAAAGAAAGAAAGAAATTCATAATAGATTAATTATATCGAGGCTCCGCTCCGAAATTGAAGCGGTGAAGTTTTCACATTGTTTGGCTTTCCATACCACATGATTACGAAAGGGTAAAAACAAAACACAACTTCGAAGGTATTTGACGAACATTTACAGTCCCTGGCCTAAACTAGAAGTAAGCATGGGAAATTCGGCTGTGAGCTCATTACTCATCAAGAGTGCCGCCTGGGATGTGGGGATTCAGTGGTCCTTGTTTCTGGTGGCATCTCTTTTAAAGACGGAGAAGTTTTACGATTTAGCAGGTAGTGTACCGTATGCGTATCAACCAACGTAACTCCACGGAGCTCCAGCCCGAGGGACCGGGCGCGGCGCAGGGCGGGGCGAGACCGGGATAGGAGAGCCGCGTGGGCGTGGCGTTAAAACTTAAATGTAACATGTTAGAGGGCAGAGGGCAAATCTTTATACTAGAAGAACAAAATTTACATGCCTCTGGAAATCTTGATTTTGACAGTCATCATGACACTCTCTTTCCAAAGTCCAAACAAATAAACAATCAATAATATATCAATGACAATCACAATGTTCTCATTTAGATTTTTCCCATTGAAATTCACTTGCTGCTGGCATTTTTGTTTTAATTTGGTGATTGCATTCTTTTGTTGAGTTGCTGAGAGTAGCCTACATTTGCAAGTTGACAATTATATGGATTGTAATTCACATAGGTAGTCTATAGCTATAAAATATATATATAAATCAAGAAGGTTCTGCGTCTGTGTGTTGAAATAGATAGCAAACAATTATGTTGAAATAAAAACACCGCAAAGTTTAAACCGCAAAGTTTAAACCGCAAAGTTTAGTAAATTGTACGTCTCGCGGTGTTTTTATTTCAACACAATTGTTTGCTATATATATATATATATACTGTCATCAGATTAATAATATCTAGATTTTTTAGATCATATTTTCTTAAAATGAACTGGATTGGATGCTGTTTAAACTTTCTCAAGTTCAGCTTGTGAGTTATATGAGGCATATCTAATAAAAGTAATAGCCACTCTAATACGTGATCTAATTGCCCTCAACCTTGATCTTGCATGTACACCTCATCTTTAAGGTTTCGGCTTTAAATGACATGTATTCATGTTCCTGTAGGTTATATTTTGCTATATTATTTATGTTTGATTTGTTTTTATAAATTCCAAAATAAGGAGAAAATACATTGGACCTGATTAATTAAGTTGTAAGATGTACAAGTAGAATGCAAGTCGAAGATGATTCTGAAATGGATTTAAAATTTGAATAATCCAGGCTCTTTTTGACAAAAATCATTCACATCTTATTATCTAAACTTCTTTTCTTCAGGAAGTGGAACTTTCCTATTCTTGGCGATACAGACCCTCAGATGGGGAGGTACCTTCTCTCTCAGACAGCGTGTGCAGACTGGACTAGTATCTGTATGGGCTTCCAGGTAGCTAGGCTTGCATACATGTGCAGTTATTGTACCTCATTCTATTTAGATTACCGGTTCTCGAGTCTGCAGATTCTTTGAAGATTAGCTCAGCATCTAGGTTGCAGGGTGGTCCACTAGGGGTTTTAGCATCCAACAGCGACAGGTTTGAAAATCAGCGATAGGTTAAGATTCTTAAATAATCATTTTAAAACCAAATTATTTATGAAATATTAGTCATAAAGTTTGTTTCAAATGCTTCAAAATATGCCTGATATTGCACCAGAAAGCCTCAGAGTACCACAGAACTTCCAGGGCCCTCAAGTAGGCTCTGGACTCGGGGTGCAAGGTACTTCGCACTTAGACTTTGCATACATCAATTTATGCTTCTTCCCGGTTGTGATTTTACATGTTTGAATTTTTGTTTTTGGACCACCATGAGGTTACATATTTGCATAGTCGCTATAGCTGACCATTTTTGGAAATGTTTCAAATATAAAAAATAATGAAAATATTTATACCACTGAGCCCATTAGATGCTATTAAAAGATGTACCATAATGTTATTTTGAAAGGTACATGTAGGCCTACTGTTGGTTAGAATTTACATTAACCTATTGCAGGGTGGTCCATGTGTGAAGCCAGTGGAAACAAGAGAATTCAGTAGTCAAAAGGTTAATACCAAAGCTTTTTTGTTTGACAACATGTGTTATTATTCTTGTTAAGGTATGTAGGGGAGGGACCACAAATACAAATCGATTTCCAAAGGGGGAATTTCACTGACTTCTCATTTACAGAGTAACAAAAGGGAATACATCATCACTATCATTTTGTTCTTGCTTTTCTCTCCACAGATTAGGTTTATATCTCTTCTCAAGAATTCTCTCTGATGGCTTTGATAGGAGGTTCAACAAAGCAAAAAATCAACCTTCTCTATTCTTTGTCTTCTGGACATTGCAAGGTTGGTATCAAAACAAAATTATGTCTTTGGTTGGTGTGATAGTCAATAGTGATAAAGATAGAAAACCCACAGTGCATTTAATCCTCAAAAAATTAATTGAAGCAAACAAATTTTTGTTTGATAAGGACAACAACGGAAAATGCTTTCAATTATTTTCTTTCCAGTTTTCTTGGAGAACTTCTGGAAAAATATATATATAAACAGTGTTTGTATTATTCTTCCAGTGTACTTACACATGTGAAAAGATGTTTGGTAATAAATTGGAGAATAGCATTGAACAGAGGCATACTATTAAAAGCTTTTCGTCTTGCATTCGTCAGAGTAAACAATGTAAATGGAAATTAAACGAACAAAATGCGCAAAATATAACAAGCTCTGATTGGCTGTCTAAAGATAACAGTAAATTAGGCTTATTGCCAGCCGGTTATGTAATAACGGGATAATCATTGAAATAATACGAGCGTCCTCACAAACTTATCACTATGCCACTATGTTTCATTGCATCCATTCAAAGGCCCTATCTCCCATGTTTACAAGGATATTGTTCTTACTGGTGTCCTATACCCATATTCATAGTATTGGAGAAGATAAACCTGGCTTTATTTATTTTGCTGATGTATGCAGTGCCAAAGATCAACCTCTTTATTGTAGACAAATTTGTAGACAAATGAAAATAAAAACAGGACTCTGTGATGACACGATCTTTGATTATTCACATAGTTATAGAATTATGCTTTGTGGTTTATTCATGTAGATAAAGAATGGCAGTAAATTGTTATTTTATGGTCTGAATGTTTCAAACCCTTCTTTCTTTTGATAGCTGTGTGGGTATTTCTCACTCTCTGTCCAACCATTGCTTTGAATGGAGTCGAGAAGGACAGTCCACTCTGTGTCCGTGACTACATTGGATGGGGTACTTGGGCAGTTGGGTTCTTACTGGAAGTCATCGCTGACCGGCAGAAATCTGTCTTCAAAGCCAACCCTGCAAATGCTGTAAGTAATTTGTTTCATGTACAAGATCTCTTTCAAATAGTAGGGGCTGACTTTGGGGAAGGGGTAAAGGGGGGGAGGGGAGATGGCCACTAGGGATTTGTGGCCCCTCCATTTTAGGCAGGTGTAGTACATTGCCTAATTCTGTCTAGTTGGATCAATTAGTTGCCATATTGCATCCTATCAGCATTCTGTGGAATAGCGGTTTTTCTGTTGACTTTCAAAGACACGAAGTTGAGATACTCTGGCTCGGTGCTTTTTTTCTCCTTTTTTTTGGTCAGGCATTTTATCAACAATTGTTTTATATGAAGATAATGCAGGTGCTGTATATTGGTATGTAGAAATAGATCCACTGAATGCTTTGTAAGGTAATATATCCATGCAGTGTGGTATCAATAATGGAGGTCTGTGACTGGCATCACTGTGTGACAGATTCTGGTGACATCAAAGGTCGGTCCCCAGATGTAAATAACTAGATCTGATTGAGACGTGTCTGTAAACATCCAATTACACTCACACATCTCACTTCTTCCTTAATTCATCAGGGAAAATTCATCAACACCGGTCTGTGGAGCATCAGTCGCCATCCTAACTACTTTGGTGAGATCCTCTGCTGGCTTGGTCTCTACATCTCAGCTTCCTCCGCTCTGACAGGATGGCAGCATCTCACTGCCATCTCACCCATCTTTGTGACCTTTCTCCTAACGAAGGTCAGTGGGGTTCCTCTCCTTGAGAAGTACGGAATGAAGAAGTGGGGCGGTGACCTGGCTTATCAGAACTACGTCCGGAAGACTGCTGTTCTGATCCCATATCTGTGGTAGTGTCTCAAGAATTACTGCCTCAAAAGGGAACCAATCGCAAGAACAAAAATGTGAATTTTGTATTGTGAGAAGACATAGTATCACTCCTTAAATTATATGAGATATTCCAATGGTGTAAGAATTAAATAGCATGAGGGAAAAAGATTGTTTCATGCCAAGACTGCTGTGCTGATCCCGTTCCTCTGGTAATGATGCAAGAAATTTTACCCTAGAGACCAATCGGCAAAAACATATATTTGATTATTGTTAGAACACATAAAATCACCCAAATCTATAGGAGACATTCAAATGGTTAAGGATGATAAAGCATAACAGTAAAAGATGATTTCATAGCAAGACCTCTACAGAAGTTACTTCTGAATTTACTTGCGTATGGGTGTGGGTGTGTTGACTAGTCACTCCGAAGTCAATTTTGAATTTATTTAGAGTGCATTTAAATTTGTAATATCTCTTAACGGAAGTAATGTTTGGAGCTGATATTTTGAGTAAGGTATTTCGGCAAGGAACCGTAAACTTATACAGAACAACATGTCCTATGGTGATTGGTTCCTTATCATCTTTGCTGGAGTACTCTTTCTTTAAGACAATGATGGTACCTTTAAAGTTAGAGACATTCCTGAATCACTAAAATAGGTGCAGGAAATATCCTGGGCCATGACACTTTGGTTGTGTGTGATTATAACTCAGGAAGACAACTTTGTACATGTAATAAATCATTTCTTTTTTCTTATTTACATGTAGATTCTGTGTGCTAGAAAAGCGATTGTTTCAAAGATATTGTTGATTAATAATAGTGTTATTTACATTTCCTAAGTCGAATTTTGCATAAGTTGAACTATTTTTTGTGGTCCCAACAGATTTGACTTATGCGAAGTAAACTGTACCTGCATTTATATGGCACCTTTCCAGTTAGTAACTGATAAAAGCGCTCTGCAGTGTATTATTACGACGGTCATTCGATCCAGTTGATTATGCAAAATTGAAAAATGGAAATACATTTGCTTACTTTCCTTCAACATTTTTTACTGGTGTTCAACATGTAGTTGATGATGTCATCAGTCTTTGACTAGATGAATAGCCATCACAAGAAAATGCAATTTATAGTTTTTTGAATTTTCCAGCAGAGAACATTTATTCTGTTTTGATTTAATTTCCACAAGTTTTCACATTTATTGAAACCATTTACATTCACATTTGAATGATGAACTATATGAGAGGTGAGCTGTAAACTTTATAAATCATTTTTTCATGAAATGATGAACTGATTGGATTTTATATCGGCTATATTTGATAATCATTTATGTATTTTGATTTATTTTCTTCGATATTGATTGTGGAAAATCATTTTTTTATTTTTTGTGTAAAGTGTTTGTAGATTTTATTACAAAGATGAGCTTTGTTCTAGGCTTGGGATGTGGAAGAGAAAAAGACTGAGTAGATATTACAACTCCCAGATAAAGGTAAGTCCCTGTATATAATTTTCTGAAGAAGAATATGAAATAATGTGTCATGAAATTCAAGATGATACATGCAATCATGAAGAGACTTCGGGAGTTGGTTTTCTTTCAGATTTTGAGATAATTTTTACTCTAATATTCGAAATCATTGAAAGAATGTGAAAATGTGTTGTTTTTAATTGACACCCCTTTGATACATGCAGGCAATCTGAGATTATATTCAGTGGTTTTCTTCCCCATTTCATCTTTACTGTTGACAAATAGGATTATTTGGATTGACCAATATTTGCAAGAGATTGAATTGTATTTACTAAAATCTTATTGCAAGTGTCTTTACAAATTAATGTACTATGTATATCTTACATATTGAATTGAATTGAATTCATTGGTTGATCTGTTGATCTGTCATTGTAACAGAAATTCTTCTTCCATTGATATAAGAATAACAACATTTTACAACAAAATTACACATAACAATGAGGTGTACAAGCATACATTGCAATGTAAACCAAATTGAAAGAAAATACAAAACTATGCTTAAACGAGATTACAAACAAAATGTGGAAAACATTTGTGGAAAGAAAAAAAAAAAAAAGAATCATCATGCAAAGTTTTCATCACTGACAAGGAAAATTTGAGATGATAAATATGTTGTATTTGTAAGAAAAACTGCCATTATGGTACGGTGTATACATGTAATAGAACTCTACTTGATTGTGTTTGTTATGTGCCAGATGTACAACAGGAATAAATAATTTCTATTTTCCACATATAAAACACGTGACATGCGCTTCTTGTATGTATATACATGAAACACATGACATGCGCTTCTTGTATGTATACACATGAAACACATGACATGCGCTTCTTGTATGTATACACATGTATATGTTCAGAGTACTGGTAAGGATAAAGAATGAATGAGAATGAATTTTTGTGTGAGCATGTTTCACAGTGAAAAAGGCATACAGAGAGAGAGGAAGAAAAAAAAAAGTAGAGAGAGAGAGATGAAGACACAGAAATGGAATGTTGGTATGAAAAAGAATTCTTGAATATAAATATAGGAGAGAAAGGAAGTAAGGTTATGTCATTTTTATTTTGAGATGTGAAAATTTCAAAAGAGAATTTAGGTTCATGTAAATGAAGATCGTGATGTGACGGCATCATGTTGGTTAAATTTCAGTCATTAAACATGTATATTAAGTCAAATTCAAGATCCAAGTACCAAAGTTAAATTAAGTTTAATTCCTTCCAGCCGAATATCAAGCAAATGTAAAGAAAACATAAAAACGATTTTTTTTTTCATCTGTCTGTTCTCACCCCCCCCCCCCTCTAAAATGCAGGCATTTCAGAGTAAATTATTTTTTACAAAAGCACTTAAAGATGGTGCTTTACCTTCAAAGGTTTAGCCTTATCGAAAAATAATGAATTGAAAGGAGTTCATTTTCTGCCCGACTTTTAACAACACAGAGATTTACCTGTAAGTTATTTCACGATCATTAAAATCAACATTTAAAGAACAAAAAAGCTGATAATGATAAGATGATAAATTGAAACATACAATACAGAATCATGAGAATGCCTTATCAAACTTTAACCTTCTAATGCAAGTAAAATAAACAAATTAATGTGAAAGTGGAAAAATAAAAAAAACAGGATGGTGAAAGTTTGAAAGAAATCGGACAAGGACGAAGAAAGTTATGGATGTTTGAAAAATGAGATCACTACATCTATGCGAATCTCAGATTGGCAATTTGGTGAGTCAATTGTGTCATTTTTGTGGACAACTCTCCCATTTGCCGTACACAAAAATATCATTAATTTGCAGTTTTCTTCGAGGCACTTTTACCCTCGGGGCTGTACTCAAAATATATTGGAGACAGCATATTGTTATAGGTCTTCATGAACGAAAAGATCCTACTGAGTAATGCATTTTGAAAAAAAAAGGTGACATTTTAGTCATTTTGTGTGTTAGAGCGAATGGGGGAGTTGTCCACAGCTACATCACAGTGACATCACAGTGACATTACCTATTCGGTCAATTTGAAATTCCCATAAGCATAGTGATTACAACTTTCAAAAATTCATAACTTTCTTATTACTTGTCCGATTTCGTTCAAACTTTCACCAATCTGCTTCTCCGATTTTTTCCTCTTTCTTTCAAAGCAACTTGCTATTAAGGTTGGATTTCCCTTTAAAATGGATTCTTGTACTCAGATCTTGTCCATGGTGCGCATTTCACCAATGCTTGTAGCATGAACCGACGTGTTGCTATCAATCAGATCAGCAAAGACTGAATGAGCACCGTAACGGAGACTCTTCCCTCCACACATCTGCAAGAAAGCCTTCCGGAAGCCTGGACTCCTCGCAGCATAGATGAAGGGATTGGCGCAGGAGTTTGCAAAGGCAAGGACGACAAAACAGCGGTAGAGGGGACTGAAGAGATGGCTGAAGTCCACGACGCCCAGGTTGAACACCAAGAAGCCGAACTGATCCGGTGTCCAACAGATGATGAAGGTGATGACGACGATTAGAAGCATCTGCAGGACGCGGCGTTGGGCGTCTTTCAGCTTCGACGCCATTGGACCTTGCCCGTGATCGGCGGTCGATGGCTCACCTCGTTGTCGAAGACTATACAGCGTCAGCGAATGTGCAGTGATCATGATGACGATCGGAACGACGTATTCGATGATGAACAGAGACACGCCTATGAACTTCTGGAAGTCTGGAGAAGGGAACTGGGTGACGCAGACGCCGTCTTGAACGAAGTGGACGTAGAGGCTGAAAGTGTTGATGATGAAAGATAGTAGCCACAAGGCTACAATGAGGATAGGGATGCGTGTATGGGTGAACAGAAGCTGATGCACAGATGTATACCTGACAGCCGCCAACCTTTCAATCGAGATGGTTGTCAGCGTGAAGATAGAACCGCAGATGGATATCCACATCAGAACAGAGGAGTGGATAATCCGACAGTAGAACTGTCCTCCCGGGGTGTCCGGGAGACTCGTAACGCGTTGATGAGGGATGATAAAGATGGATGTTAAGAAATCGGCAACAGCCAAAGCTCCGATGAGCGTATCGGTGGCGCATTGTCGATGTCTAGGCCTGAGCAGGACAAGCATCACCAAGAAGTTACCTAGGATACCAACTATAGCCAGGATGAGCTGCAGGATCTCCCACCATTCCCAGGAAACAGGTGCCCATGTCCAGGTGAATCGAGACTGATCCCTTGTACCTTCAAGAGAAGACATGGTGCTTTCCATGATTCTGCGTTTGTGTGCAACTATCGCCCCTCACAGACTGGAAGTAGATTTCTGGAAAGACGGAGTTGTAAGGAAAGTGAAAGAATCCTTTAGCTTTATGGCTCAGCCCAATCCACCTATATGAATTTCACAAAGTGATGTCTTTTCCCTATATCCTTCTTTCGATATCTCTATGTATAGCTTTTTAACATGTTCAATGTAAAAGTGCCGATAAAACTGACCACTATAAAAATAACCTTTGATAAGGAAACCAGTTTCCAGGCTGATTAATAATTATCAAGTTTGTTTCGTGTTGGCCTTGCTAACTTCCTTTTAACATCATGGTGGTCATTAACAACTCTTTGACAAAGAGTTGATTGAAAGTTGTTTCCTGGTTGTTTGGAGTTACAGTAGTAGTTACCATGGTTACAGTAGTTTGATTTCTGTCATCTCATAATTTGTGTTATATTTGTGTTTCATCCCAATTTCAGAAATTTTCGAAAATATTGACAAAAATGAATGCTTACTCAAGATAATCCGGAAGACTTCTCTCCGGAACTAGTGTCACTCAAAGAACAAATGAATCCCTGGAAACTAACCAACAGGACAATTATCCACCGGACAACCACCCTCTGTGACAACTACCCCATAGGACTTACCCCAGGAAAAATAAAAGGCTGACGGACTAGTGACTGGACAATTATCGTCGGATAACTACCCCCTTTAAAAACACCCAATGGCCCTGGCCTTCGGCAACTAACTTGGGGGTTATAGTTGTCCGGGGACAGGTTTCCTATTGGATATATTTGTCTTAGAGAATAGGTGCTTGGGATGATGTCCTGTATAAGATGTAGTTGTTTGGGGATAGTTGTCCTAGGAGGTAGTTTTCTTGGGCCAGTTTTTGAGGGGAGCATAATAGTCCAGGCTGGTGGTCAAGATGGTTAGGAAATATACTTTTCCTTTAATTACACTAGATACATTTGATAAATTGACTGAACATAGGTTTTCAAATACATGTATAACAAGATAACCAATTAATCGCGCCGATAATATTTGTTTATATAGTTAAACATCATATTAGTGTACTCACCGATTATTGACTGAAATTTTATAGAAGACATACAGTGCGGAACTAGCTGGGTTCGGTATCCAATAATTCCCTGAATAATATTAATGATGAATTGATTGGGTTAAGTACTGTATGAAGCAACTGATGAACGCTTGTGTAACAACACTGTAGGTGTTGTACTAAATCTTGTTTACAGTATATACGCATTTCAGATAGCTAAAATGAATACTGTTTGGATCGCACAATATATTCTTTTGGATCAAACTTCACTGTGAATATCTTTTGTGCCAAAGTCAATCAACGAGGTCACAGATTCTTTATAAAAGAACTATTTGCTTTGGACATGGTGTTACAATATTGAATGGAATCAGTGGCGGAGTGTGGGTCCAGTAGCGAAGGGGCATTGGAATCATAGATGGTGGGGAGGGGGGGGGGGGGCACCGGTCTCACTAGATAGGAAAAATTCGAAATAAGAAACACTAATTAGGGGGGACGGTCCCCTTCATCTTGTTTTGTTTTAACGTTCATTCATTGTTCCTCTCCATTTCTCCCACCCCCCCCCTCTCTCTCTCTCTCTCTTCCTTCTTTTTACCGCATTCAGTTGGGGGTACGTGCCCCGAGCCCCCTGTAACTAGACAAATGGATCCGATTCATGGGTCATTATTTCGAAATCTATTTTCTATATTGATGTGTAATAACACTATAGTTATTGGAGGGGCACATCTTTAGCGTCCCTGACAGTGGACACAGATAGGTCTTTCACCCAACCGTCTCTGGACGACCATCTCCGGACTATCACCCGGACAACAGGGCCTATACCTCTCAAAGGAGAATTACACCCGACAACTAATCCCCGGAAATTACACCGGCTACAGCCCACCAGACAAACAACTAGTGGGTACCCTGGGTAAATAAGACCTAATTATTATAATTATTATTATTAGAACAACATCAGTCTCATCATAATACTACTTTGGCGCTTAGAAACATTGTATTAAGCGCAATGTAAATGTTATGTATTATTATTATTATTATTGTTATCATGGGCCTTTTCACAACTTTTATGAAGGTTCATATAAAACAACAAAACAAACTTTTATGGAGGTTCCCTATGGACCGACAGCAAACGAGACCGGCATTTTCTATCTTTCCTTATGCATTTCTCTCTTTTGCCGGCTTTGTGCACTTTTTGAAATTTCGGTCTCTTCTGCCCTCGGTCTCGTGTGATGACATAATACTGAAATGACCCCCTACTACACCCTATGGCAGCCACCCCATATGACATGGGATAGGACAGAGCTGGAGGCCCATGGGCGGAAATATGCAGGATATTCTTTTCATCGGGGGGGGGGGGGCACATGTACATGGGTCAACCCAAAGGCGGATCCAGGGGGGGGGGGGGGGCCGGGCCCCCTCCCCTGGAACCAAAAAGGGGCCCCGAAAATGCTGAGGACCTTTTTTTTTTTTTTTCGGCGCTTAGAAACATTATATTAAGCGCAATATAAATGTTATGTATTATTATTTTTTTTGCTTGTCAGAGATTTTTTGAGTTAAAAGGGGGCCCAAAAATGTTGAGGACCTTTTTTTTTTCTTTTCTTTTTTTGCTTGTCAAAAACTTTGGAGAATATTGAGCCCCCTCCCTCAAGAAATCCTGGATCCGCCACTGAACAACCTCCCTGGTGAATAGAATCGAGTGACATATCTCCGCCACTGGCTAGAGCTATACAGCCAGCTAGTTAGTTAGCTGCATGAACAACACCTTTTTATCTTCATTTTCAGCCGCTCGCAAGGGTAAACAAAAAAATGATGATTTCTTCCCCATTATAAAAGATCTTTTGGCCTTCCAATAATAACTGATGCCGGATAATAAATGATATGTGCAAATACGTCTGCGTTTCATTGATTCGACGCATGATATCCCACACGTACAAATACCTATTGAACCGTAAAAGCCTTGGCTCAACTTCGCCTGCTATTTTCCGTCCATCCGGATTTCACTGGTGTTTTATTTGTCCCATATCTAATGAATCGACCCATATGATTTTCCTTGACGTTTTAACATTTCCATTGACACAATACTGGAACAACCGAAAGATTAACTTCTAATATGAATGAACTTCTTACCGTCCTAACTGGTCCCGATGCCATGAGCATGATGGGAGATGTCTTGAACTTTTCTTTCTAAACACACCCCTTTAAATTTTTTTGAGAAATGCGAAGAACTGAATGTTATGCAAGTACGACTCACATAAATGTACTGACTATTGAAAATATATTTCGTCTGCCGTTTTCATCAGCCTGAACTCTAGTCGACGTAACAGATAATCATTGCGCAATGCAACCCCCATCCTTCTTTGTGCCCCTTTAGGAGCCACTCGGGACACGTTCCCCTAACTCCCTACGTCATCAAATACATATATCATCTTCATCTTCATTATCTCCTGATATTCACATATTATTAGGGAAAACGTTGGGTATTGCATATCAAATATGTGCATCATGCTACATGTCCTAAATATGAATAAACCAAATGAGTCACATTTCACTTTCATTTCACAATTTTTCATGACATGATTTTAATCGTTATTCTTTTATTTTGAGTAACATTAGAGTAGAACTATTAAAGAGTCTCATTTTCAGTAATAAACGTTTTTATTTACACATGACCAGGCGGTATTTACTTGTACACCTTTGCAAAAAAAAAAAAAACCCAAAACAAAACAAAACAAAAAAACAAAAAACAAAAAAAAAACCCCCACTAAAGAACAAAGTGGTGTCGATTGTCCTGGTGAGGATGAGGATGAGGATTTCTGTCGAGTTATACTGCGATGGAAGTTCAAAATTTAAAGTGTCGAACAGAAACCTCAAAATAAAAAAGATTAGGGTAATGTTGATTTACGTCCGACTTTAAACCCTACTTTTATCGCATAAGATAAAATAATTATAATAGAAAAAGGTGATGGAGATCAAACTAACACAGGGAAGGAAAAATACCTGTAGGAATATAGAAATGCAACATTCAATGCTTATATAGTACGGAATAAATAAAGAGCCAAATAAGATGGATTGACAATTAATAAATCCAAGTCAGAAAGACGACGTATTTTTACGAAATGCTTTTATAAACACAAGAACTACTCCACTATTTTGATTTAAAAACGAAGATTTTTGTTTTGTCTTAGTAGTCTCAACTGTGTTAACATCATTTTAAGACATTTATTTACAGAGGTTTTTTTTCATAAAAATGGAAAATTTCATATAGTCGTATAAAAGCACAATGAAAACAATGATTTGAAAAAAATAGCGTCTGTCGCTAAAATTGATATCATGAACGTTATATTTTTATCGTTCTCTCTCTCTCTCTCTCCCTCCCCTCTTCCCTATCTCTCTCTCTCTCTCTTTCTCACTCTCTCAGGCTCACTTTTTGACCCGACTTCTTCCCACTACGCGAAGCACAAAATCACCTTCAACATCTTCAAAAGTTTTATACAGCATAATAAAGTATAAGATAGACTCAATTTTGAAGTGCCTCCTCAAGTACTTACAGTGATCAACTGATGATAAAAAAACAACAAAAAACAACCTAATCTTGTCTGTTCAATAATAATAGTCCAATATCATCTTCCCGAGGAATAAAGGCAAAATGAATGTCTAAAAAAGGCACAGCTATAAAAAGTTCCTCAAAAATGAAGAAAGAAACAAACAAACATTAAACATATAACTGCTTTCTGTCCAGAGAAAGCATTATGAAAATTGCACTTTTCAAGAAAAATAACAAAACAACAATCAAACATAGCATAACATCGGGTGCTCAGTAACTTTTTAGACGTTCAACCGGGATAATTGTCTTTGAGGAAGATCTGAATGCTTCCAACATCTTCTTTAGTTGAACTCCTCAAGCATGTCTTGGAGAACTATACGCGGGCTCCTGGAGATTCGCAGACAAATAGTAAGTTTAACTAATAAGTTTTAAGGATGTAAACATGCTTTCTGTACTTATATTATTGTCTTTGTGGAAAGCAAAACCTTATCCTTCCAATATCGTCAAGCAGACAGAAAACGCATATCGAAGAGCTGGTAATTTCAAAGGATTAGAAATAGTTCTATCTTCACAATTAGTAACTTCAGAGTATGTAGACATCCTTTTCGTCTGGTCGTTTTCAGGTTACTAAGGAGAACTCCTATCGAACATAAGGATATCTTCCAAAGATTAAATCTATTTTTGTCCATTTTTAAGTTCGGTCGTCTTTAACTGCTTCTGTTGTCTCCATCGCAGAAGGCCTCACAAGCTAAAGGATTTCGTTGCATAGGTGAAGAAAAGGGGTTCTGTTCCAGTGATGTAGCTGATACGAGCACGACAGGTTCACTCTCCATGCTTAAACATTTCCTATGCTTAGGAGAAATCTTCTTTCGCTTAAAGAATCCAGTCTGTTGACAACAAAGTAGATATGAAAGTAATTCAGTAGTGTAGTTTCCTTTAGATATAATGTGTAAATCATTCACGGAATGGAAGAAATTATGTTGGTTTTACAATACCAGACTGTTGTTTTATTTTTCTTCCAAATTCAAAAAGATTACTTATCAAGTTTGAAAGGTAGAGTCTCCAATTAACGTGGTTTAATGCTGCTTGCGTACTTTCATTTTAATAATGTTTCAATGCTTGTGGAAAAAATTGTGAAAATTCAGAATCTGATGTCCCTGATGTTCCAAGTATCCAGTATATACATTTACATGCATGTGTATTAGCATTTAAATGTAATGCGACAGGAAATTGATATAGAATTAAATTGCCGATTTGTCTAAAAACATAGAGCGACAAAATTAATATTGACTCCCTTTTAAAAATCGTTATTATAATTATATTGTCATTTATTAGCAGAATTCCGGGGTCAATCTATTTTTTAGTTGATTTCTAAACACATTGGCCCGAATTCACAAAGGAGGTTTAGTTTAAACCATGGTTTAAACCCCCTCCTGGGTTTTTTACGCGTACGTGCGCACGGAATCAGATCCAATCATATATTTTCTTTGAGCGCGTGCATGGGCAATGTGCGCTTATTTACGCTTATTTTAGTACGCTTACGGAGGTTTAAACCTTACCCAAGTTTAAACCTCCTTTGTGAATTCGGGCCATTGACTCCGATTCTTCTTGATAAAAGTACCTTTTGTAGTATAATAATGACCACGAGCTGTATAAAGAGACCTCCGACGATAGCTACGATGTAAATCCAATATGGAATATCAGGTTGGGTTTGATCAAGTTCAACGAGTACCGTCGTACTTATCTGCAGGATGTCAAAAAACACAAGCAGGAAAAATAAGAAACCTGTAAACGAAGAATAATGTTATGACAGGCCACTCATAAAGTGCTGTTAAATCTACTATACCATACAAATTATTGTTTTAGGCATTTTATTAAGAAAGAGAGAAAGAGTACAAAATGGATCGTGATTTCAATATGTTCATTTCTGAACCAGATTGTTGCGGGTGGCACAAGGGCACATGAAACCCAATCGAACAAAGAGAGATAGGGAAATGGAGAGGGGAAAATGACGATCAAAGATGATAAGACCCCTCCAGCAACCTCCCCATAATTGGTGGCCTTGTTGATCTGCATTTCATAACCCCCGCCCCCCCCACCCAATGTGTCCGTAATGGTACGCCACTAAGTTTGGTACAGCTCAAACAAAATAAGTTTGCAATGTTTCAAAGGCTACTCGTACCTGCAGTTCACTTGTTGGTAAGTTAAGGAATGGTGTGTTGCGATGCAGGCTATCTTTGACTAGAGCTTCTACCCGAGTCATAAGCTTGAATCCTGTTACATTGTACTGTATGGAAGAGAAGTGGAAGTTACCAAAATGAGAAAGCGTCTACAAGAGAAACGAGTTGCCACAGGAAAGGATGACAAAGGAGATAATTAGAGAGATGATGAAGAAAATCAGGGTAAAACATAAAAACATAAAGACCCATGACTTAAAGAAGAAAGAGACGAACTAGAAGAAGAGGAGGAAGGAGGGAATGAGGGGGAATTTGGAGGAAAGATATTAAAAGCAGTATTAGAAATACGAGCTTAAAGGGTACTTGAGTATTAGACAACAGATTCAGAAGAAAAGAATAGGAAGAAGAAAAAGGAGGAGAAGGAGAAGAAAAAGAAGAAAAAGAAGAAGAAGAAGAAGAAGAAGAAGAAGAAGAAGAAGAAGAATGAAAAAATTAAATATGACTGTATGTAGATAGAGAATTTTTTTGAAAAGACGATGGAAAGTATTTTTTTAAAAAGGAAAAAAAAAAGGAATCAGAGAAGAAAATGAGCAGAATAGGAGAAGATCTGACTTATTTGATAATCTAAATGGAATTAATAGTTCTCTAGAGCCCATTTCCTGCACGGTCTAATGTACCTTTATTAAAAGATCTGTTCTAAGACGTGACGTTACTATGACAACCACGTCATCCTTCTCTGAATGTCTTCCTCTAGCCAATGTGTCCACATAGCATACGATTTTCTCACACGGTGATAAACTCGACCTACAGGCCAGTGATTTTAGTTGGGACGAGATGAAAGGTGACGCTGTCCTCGGTCGAGATGAGGTTTGCATGGATTCGTCTCTGCGACGCCGTCTCGCGTGGTTGTAGTTTCCAAATGTCTGGATATATGAAATTACAATCGAAAACGATTGGCATGATAGTATAGTTACCTATCATGTTAATGTAACAAACAATGCAGAGGGGGCAGATATTCACTGTAACTATGATAACAATTTCAGATTTGAGAGCGGCCGGTTGGACCAAATTTGCCGAAAAAGCGCCGAAATATGCCGAAAACTTTTCAAACAGACAAATAAGAAGATCTTAGCACTCATATTAGAATTTTAGACTTGCAGACAAAGATTGTAGCGGCACCACGTGCCGGCCGTTACTGTCTGACACATATGTCTTTTGTTTTCACAGAGAAGTTTTCTGATAAACGTGAGTGGGAAGGCATGATTTCACCAAAGTTTTCGCCAAAGTTTCATTTTGTTCAAATTATGAAATAAATTGAAAACCATTTGCTCAAAATTTTCTTTAATAAATTTTTTGTTATCATTAGCTCAGTTTGATGTCATTCACTCATTATTTATTTGGGGGCGGGGGGGGGGGGGGGTAAAGACAAATTGACAGTTGCACATTATCATAAAATCATGAAAATTTTATTTCATCATCATGATTGTTTTGTTATTGTGGGATTGGTCATGCACTATTAAAATAATGTCGAAGCATTTTCACGACTGCTTACTGTTGTAAGATTTTCAGCGTTCCAGTGACCATTGATGACGAAGCACTCTCCTCCATTGTCCATCTTAGCACTGACCGGATAGAGAAGCTGACCATCGAGGACAGGGAAGGTAGGCCAAGAGATGACCAACTCTGTAGCTCCTATCGGGCTAGGACCTCTATTAATCAACTGGAAGAGGGAGATGGGCATGGAAAGAGCGAGAGACAGCGACAGAGAGACAGAGAGAGGCGGACAGAGGGAGAGAAAGGAATAAAAAATGAACTACATAAAACAAAAATCATGATGACGATACGTATGCGAGGACAATATCAATGCCAGAGTTAGAACCAGGGGCGGATCCAGGATTTTGTAAAGGGGGAGGGCACACAAATCTCCAGAATTTTCTGACAAGGAAAAAAAAAAAGGTCATCAGATTTTTTTGTCCAGTTTTCCTCCAGAATTCTCAGACAAGCAACAACAACAACAACAACAAAAGTTTATGGGGGGGGGGCACAATGTACACTATTCTTTCAAGGGGGGGGGGTACGCGCCGGAATTGCCCCCTAAATCCGCCACTGGTTAGAATTATGTGATTATTGTTACCACGGGTATTGTTTTCTCTAATCGGGATTATTTCTGACCTGAATTCATTCTATAAAGTTTTGTAAATTACAAAAGGCTTCGAAAACAACGGTCAATCAGTAACCTGCTTTCTTAAGCAGTGTTAAGAGGAAATGAATAGTAGAAATAATGACAAAAATAACAATTAAATACACATTTACAACGCATGAATATAGTACAAGGGTCTCTATGCAAGTATTGATAAGACATGTAATTAACCTACTGAGAAAGAAATATAAATCTAGGAGAGTCTTGAAAAGTGGTAAAGCATAACACTTGAATGACATGATAATCACACTAATTACATGTTTAAAAAGATTTTTAAAAAATATATCACTGACTTACCGATACGGTGTAGGAAAGAAGAGGACCGATGTCGTTCTGAAATTCTACCTTTCGATTGAGAGGATAGTCTTTTTCTTTGAATATCAAGACTTCTGGGTTGACTTCCCTGTTACGGGGGAGAAGAAGAATCGAATATGAGATTTGTATATATGTATGATAAATATACGCTAATTTCATTGACAACACAAACCATAAAAGTAACCGTACAATGCATTTATATTAAGCTTAACATGCTTAATGAAGACGAATTCATCTTAAAGCTTAATACTGCATCTGTTCGATGAAGGAGAGTGAAGGAGAGACTTTTTAATAAAATTTACCGACCGCCGTTTTGCTATACCGGAGCAATGAATCAAATTTATATCAAACCTCATATAGAGATATTATTGAAACAACTGTACTTCTTAAAATTGATATCAAAGCAGTAATAAAATTCACCGTCTTAGAAAAAAAAACCCGTTACGTTTTGCCAGCACTTACCCTTGAAGAGTAATATTGGATGATGAAATAACAGGAATAGAAATATTGGCATGGTTATCGTCTGAATGGTGTCTCAATTCATCGTCTCCACTAGATATAAAACAAAAGATTGTTACAAGGGTACTCGGTGGAAATGAAGTTGATAATTGTACTTTTATATGATCGACTGTTTTATCCAATAATTTTTTTTTTTAATATTAAAAAGGTTAATAATTGTAATAATAATACATAATAATATTGAGTATTTAGCACTAAAAACAGAAAGTACCATAGCGCTTATAAAATTACAGATTTGAAGAGAAATAAAACAACAGCAACTGCAAAAGGACAGACTCAAAAGGTAAAAGATCACATTAGAACATTATGTTACTGGGGAAAGAAACGTGTTTTTAAGGATCTTTTGAAGGTGCAGGACTGGTTATTTCTCTGATGCAGAGTGGAACGTTGTTCCAAGCTTTTGATGCGGCCACAGAAAAACGTTTTTCAGAGTTGATGAGAGTCTGGATTTGGGAATAATGATTAGCTTACATTTGTCAGTTGTTGAACGAAGATTGCGAGATGGTGTATATATTTTGAGTGTTTTATCAAGACATTAAATAAGTAAGATATTCAGGGTAATGAGAATGTTTATAAACTACTTTATTTTGCATCATAATAATATGCTTCATTGGTTATCACAACTTTTCAATTGAGGGAAATAATTATAAGCTAAGCCAGAATTATGTACATCCATCCTTCTTTATACACTTCTTAAGTTATCTATGCCATTTACTTGATAGGCTAGCCCATTCAGTCCTTCAAATGGTAAAGCTGCAACTGCAAATATAGCAAGAGTGAAAGATGACAAAACATAGGTATAAAGGAACAAATACCAATAATGATAATCGGTCTCATAGAAAACTAAGCTCAAAGCAAAGAAAACCCAACATACTAATCATGTACCTTTTAGCTGTCATTGCGAAGATAACTTCAGATTCTGTTACAGACAAATCCTCGGTTTGGAAACAGATTCGCATATTGATCTAATTAAAAACGAGAAAGGAATCAAATACTTCAGTCAAATGCATGAATATGATAATAATAATAATAAAAAAATGAACACATTTGAATATAAACTGAAAGTAACCTATATGGATGATCCTATAAAATTCTCAACGATGGGCATTATCGATTGATTAAGTACTAAAGGAGGCGATTTAAGTCAGTACAATTGCATGGCGAGTTTATGATTGTCATCGTCATAATGATAGCAGGTATATATTATGAAATTACGGAGTGAGGCTTATTTCGGTAATGAATAAGGGCAGTTTTTATTCCGAAGACCTCTATTATAATTTTCTTTACGTACTTCAAGCACCCTAGCCTGCATGCCTACAGTGTTACGAATGTCATCGAATGAATATTCCTTCTTAATGTTTTGGAATTGTATCCATACCTTTCCTCCTGCCTTGATAGGGTTTCCTATGTTACACACAACCAATCTTCTCGTGACGGAACACGTCACAAAGGAATCCTAAATAAAAAATAAATGAAGATTTAAAACAAAAACAATATATTATCAAAGGCTGCATGAAAATTAGAATGCTAAAGTTCAGTACTTTATGCATTTAATACATATTTGTAGATGTGATTCTGGAAGGTACACCTTCTGTTTTTTATTATTTTATTATTTTTTATTATTCCAGTCGCATTTTTCCCGATAATGATGACAAGAAACACCGCGCGCATGTACAGTAATGAATGAACGTAGAATGCAAATTTCAGCGAGTTTGTTGGCTCTACAAACAAATCATTTGATTGTATGACACATGCACCGGCAACAATTACATCAATCGAATTCCAAATTTAATCCTGGACCCAACTCTGCACCTGGCCCTAACCTTAAACTAAAACCGAATCGCAACCTTAATTCTAACAATATCTCTGACGAAATCATGCATGTCGGATCACCAATATTATTTCATAACTGCGCATGCTCCACTGTCATTATTATAAGGATGGATGACATGTATTTTATCCCCTTTCCGCTATTCATTATGTCTTACCGTAATTGCTCGATCTAGTTTACTGAAGTTAATCTCATCTGGGATGTGAATTTCAAGAGTAGAATAAAAGGAGTCTTCACCATGGTTCTCTACATCCACCCTGATATATGCTTCACCGCTACCTCCTGCCACTAGATACTCAGTCTCTCTGAAAAATAAAAATTGAAATATATATACATACATATATATATATATATATATATATATATATATATATATATATATATATATATATATATATATATATATATATATATATATATATATATATATATATACATACATATATATTTATATAGTGTCAAAAAGTATTCATCAACTAATCCTGAAGCAAGATATAGAGAGAGTCCTTTTTATGCAACTTTATAGACAAAACAATACGAGCAAAGACAATTTAATAGTAGACAAGCTATACCGAAAATAATAGGCATGATAGGGGTAAAACAATGCATCTTCGCTATATCCTATTACTACTACTACTACTACTACTACTACTACTACTACTACTACTACTACTACTACTACTACTACTACTACTACTACTATTACTACTACTACTACTACTACAAGATCCCTTTTTTTGGGGGGGGTATAATACTCACGCTCGGGGTGATATCACTAGATTAGGAAAGCAGGTATCATTGGCGCAGTTTCTCTTCAATGGAATCTGTTAAAAATCAAAAGACGTGTTTATGGTGTTTAGCAAGTATATAGTAAATAATTACTCAAGACATATAAAGAATGGGTAGGATCAAGAATCCCGATATCACACAGTTTTTCTGTTTGAATATTATTGATTTAAAGGTGGAATGAAGAAGGAAAACAACTAATTTTTGTACCCAAACCCTCCTCTGATTATTTCTAATTGCATGCACTTTCTTTCTTCACTCCTGTACTCTTTCTTGAGAAAGTGTGCATATATATCTATTGTCTCTTTCTCTCTTATCTTTCCTCTTTTCCTATCTGCGACTGCATGATACTTGAAGACCTGAAAATTCTCTGACGGTAATAATAATAGTTACCGAAAATGATGTCCTAGTAACAGCCCATCTGCTGAGTATAGGTACCAGATAGCCGGCAGGTGTCCAGTTAGCCTGCTCGGCCTCCAGGTAAGCATACTTTGCAGTCACCGATATAGCAGTCTGTTTGTCTTCTATTGAGGGCTGTGGAGGAAATAGATGAACATTATACTGGTTACCACGAGCAGTGGCGTCGCCCGACTATCTTGTATGATGAGGAGGCGTCGCGTAGGACCAAAATATGCCGACAAGTAAGTAAAAAGTTCCAACCAAAAGACGTTCTCATATTTCCACAATACCAACAGTGGTTTTACCATTTGTTTTCCAACAAACCTGCCCCAAGCCCCACAAAAAGAATGAGTTCTCATTTTTTAATTCCCGAAAACGCTTTGAAAATGAGAAATTTGCCGACCGAAGTTTTGAATGAGGTTGTTACCCCATCCCTAGCTATGCCCCTCATCACAGGTTTCAGCAGTCACTGGACCATATAAGTCACTAACAGGGTGATATCATTAATCAATTATCATTTCCAACAGAATGGCTGCCCAATCAATTAAAATAAACAGTGAAACTTTGAAAATGTTCTCCTATTCAATCATGTTTATCCTACCCAACGTGATTTATTATCGTAAATTATATGAAAAAGAGAATCTTAACAACGAACATAGATATTTATCCATTTTTGAGAAAATTCATCTGTACGTATATGGTCGCAAAACTTCATCTGGGATATTTGTGAAAAAAAATCATATAATTTTACAATTCAGAATTATTCTATATTGCCCTTTTCTATTAATGAATATTCAATTGAATTATGTCCAATCGTTGGATCGAAAAATCCTTGTTTTCTTCAAATCTATCAAACAAGGTGCAGCAAGTATTATCCTAAAAGTGATCCTGTTTAGCTCAATAAAATAAACCACAATTACTTTGCACGAGGTCATCATCATGATCATAGAGGTCGACTGCTAGAGCTACGTGTTAAAGTCCTTGTTCGAGAAACAACGGAACACTGGAATTACAATTACAACCCATTAGTCCATTTCAGAGGGGGATCCAGGATGATTTTTTTTTAAGGGGAGGGCCTAGTGTTATCTAAAAACAAAAATACCTGACAGCAAAAGTAAAAAAAGGGGTATCAAAATTTGAGGGGGCATAAAAATGTAAGAACCATCCGGTTAACAACAACAAAAAAAAAAACATTAATTAATAGATGATCAAAGAAAATTTGAACTAACAACCAAATTTAAAAATAGAAGGATATTATAGAGGGGGCTTTTGCTCGACTTGCGCCTCGCCTGGAGACCACTGAGTATAATGATATTATTTGGAAGTGAAATAGTACTGCGGTGCAATATAGGGCACAATATACAGTCAATACCTGAACGAAGATTGAATGTGGTATACAATGCATAGTGCTCTCTGTCGAAGCAATGACCGTTGTTTGCAGTACCGCAGTGCGTGATTTCATGAAAGCCATTCGACGTGTCTGTGATCTGGCCGCATCAAGCGTGATGTTATATCCAAGTACTGTCACGAACGGGAACATAGAGATATTTTGAAATCAAGATTTTTCAAATTTAAATGTTATCTATGCATCTACTGATTTTTATTCTGAACTTCTTTCAAATTCCACGCGTATTTCAAAATCATACAGCTCAAAAGTGATTGTTGAGTGATTTATCCAAATTCATGTTTTGACGGACTTCTGTGACTGTCGACTTTGCATACGAATCATTGGAAATTAATTAATTTATTACGAAATATCGGCAATTACTGCAAACCAATGGCGATAATTACCGGAAAAAAATTAATGCACTTTACTAAGATGTATTGCAATGTGTCAACTCGAGTGGACTTTGTTGGTCTATGTGAAAAGAAGACTCACCTATAGATTTCGGTAGACCGAGCCCAACAAATGAGAAGCAAACATTCAGGTTCATTCTACATTCAAAGAAGAAAGTAAAAAAAATGAATTTGTAATGAGATGAATTCCTATGGAATGAAGAAAAAACCAGTGGAAAAAACGAAGAAGATGAAGAAGAAGGAGGAGGAAGTAGAAAACGACGACAGCCAGGAAGAAAAGCAGATGGAGACGAAATAAGATCAGTCACCATGGTCACGAATCATGAATCTACTGATAAATAAACTAATCGATAAATCCATTGACATATCACAATCAATCAATCAATCGATCAGTAAATCATTCAATCAATCAATTAATCAGTCACAAACAATGATCGATCAATCGATCAAACAACTAATCAAACAATACCTTGTTGTAAGTCTTTCATCAGGTAGTAGATGATCCAATACATCTAGATCAAGCAATCTGGGTTCATGAAAAACTTGCATTGTCGCTGTGAAGGAAGGCCGTGATCTGCCAGATAGAAATAGATCAAGAAAGTTGCAAAGTATGATTATTAGTGAATCCAAAATGGGAAGTAATTCATATCAAGCCATGGTTATTTAATTCCTTTGTAAGTAGTGGTTGTAATATTTGGAAAGAACTGCTAGCTCATTCTTATTAACTTTTATAAGATTTTTTTACCACAAAACTATTATTACCAATTTTTCATGCGTGATTTCAGACAAATGTGCAACAATAAAATACCTGTAAACAACTGCTACCTGGGATTTGTAGGCACCAACGGCAAGATCTAAACATGAAGGAAAATATAGAAATATGTCAAAGTATTATCGTTGTCTCTCGTGTTTGTGTGTGTGTGTGTGTGTGTGCGTGTGTTTGTGGAGGTGCCGTGGTCCAGTGGTTTAAGGCGCTTAACTGGAGATGCGAGGATCGGGCGTTCGATCCCCGGCACGGCACTTATGCCCTTGAGCAAGGCATTTTATCTACATTGCTCTTTTATCGTACATCAAATAAATGAAGTGCTAAAGGCATATTGATACCGGCGTGTGCATTTGTGTTATTAAAAAAAAAAGAAGAAAAAAAAGAAAAAAAAAAAAAAAAAGTTTGTTTGTTGTAGCAGAACTTACGGACGAAACGGATAATAATCTGGACTTTGTAAATATAGTGCTTTTCATAATGTTTCTTAGTGCTTCACATGTACCATTATCCCCAGATTCATTCACACACAATAATGTGCATCATTTCCACTTCCTTGGAGCATTCCTACTTCAAAAACGTCTATGACTATCATCATCCTGCCTACCAGATCTACATTTCTTTCATGGCGAAACGTCTATCGGTGTCTTTCTAAGTACCGTATGGCACATCTAGATGTAAAGATGTAATTTCGTCATTGAAGTATATTAGATGAGACAGGAAATAATACGAAGAGACCACCTCACTTTCTGAATATATAGGTGACGATTTGCCTGCATATTGGTAGGTTCAAATTAGAGGGAGGGTAATTGTAATTGTTGCACGCCTATACACTCGTATCTATGATTCAGTATACACAGGTCACATGAACATGATGACTATTAAACGTCCAAAATTAAACAATCTTAATGTATTCGAATCAATAATTCATAAGTTACATGAATATATGCAACAACAAAAAAATAAATAAATAAATAAAATTTATACCTGGGTATGAATTGGAATCGATGTCTACTCCTGATGATAACGAGCAGCCAAAAGGAACAAGAACTTGACCGAATTGTCTTGACTCTAAAACCTAAAAGTGACGATAGAAGAGAACTATTGAACTATACATACAGATATTCTAGCTTACATTTAAAACGATTTTTTTTTCAAGCTGTATTCATCCCCAAGTTTAAGATTAATAACAATAACAGCCAAAATGAATTAAAATCAAAGGGTTGTTTTCCTTAAAATTTAAGAAGCTGAGCAAGCGTCCATTATGACTTAAGTCAAAAAGACGTTGACGCCCTCTTTCGCTGGAAATGCATGCTCAGGGAATGTTATTCTTTTTCTTTTTCTGGGGCTCGATCTATATCGTCAACTGACATAACTAGGGTTCAACATGGAAATTGTTTACTTTGAATGAATTAATAAAACAGTTTCAAAATAATCTCTGATCATGCTAACAGCTAGTTTGAAACGTCACGAGAACAGGAATCCATTAGATGTGTAGGCCCTATTAAATTCATATGACAGATGGAAAGCTCAAATCTAAATTATCCAATAATAATCATCAGCATTCAGCGCAAATGAATCATTACCACAGAATGTATATTTTACCTGTACTGGAATTAAAGGTAGTCTGACATTGCGACCTATCCCGTGATAAATGAAGACCTTCCCGCCATTTCCTCCATCAACGAAGGGTGCAGCTATGGCGAGATCTGAAATAAAATTGTGTAAGTGACTCTGATTATAGTGGTTAGATAAACAAATGTATTAATAATGATTATGCAAGGTTAATCCTACATAATGATGAAGGACGATATCTTTCACCAGAAAAATATTTCCTCAATAAATTTGCGCCTCTAGACAATAATGATAATACATAATAATAATGATGAAGATGATGATGATGATGATGATGATGATGATGATAATAATAATAATAATAGTAATACATGTACTACTTATGATTGAACAATTATTTTCTTTGTACATTCATGCATTAGTTTTTGTGGAACTACAGCTTTTCAAGCTCATCGCTTCTTTGTAGTTTCCTTTTCCTTCGTCATTATTACTTGTACAATGTCATTTATGTATTTAAATGTAGTATTTTTATTTGATGATGAAATAAAAATGAATCGAATTGAATTGAATAATATTATTTGAATATATACTCACCTTTTTATTGTTGGCCTACTAAAATAACTTTTAAACTTTTCACCCAAATTAATAATAATAATAATAATAATAATAATAATAATAACAATAATAATAATAATAATAATAATAATAATAATAATAATAATAATAATAATAATAATAATAATAATAATAATAATAATAATAATAATAATAACAATGATAATGATAATAATAATGATGATGATAATAATAATAACAATAATAATAATAATAATAATAATAATAATAATAATAATAATGATAGTAATAATATTAATAATAATGATAATAATGATAATAACTAATGATATAGATTCTTAAAGGGCACGTTATGACGTATATAATATTACAAAAGGTGCCACGATAGTAGTTTACAATAACCATAGCTTAACCCCGTCTTGAATGATATAGGTTTATAGGCTACATGAAAATTAATATATGCAAGATTAATTTTACATAATGATGGACAATATCTTTCACAAGAAAAATACTAGAATAAAAGAAAAATGAAATAGAATAACAATAACATTTAAAATAAAACAGCTGCTGAAATTGCTTTGAAAAGACAAGAGATCATTTTGATGAGTAACAATGCATTACTGGTGCATCTTTTCTGTCGGCATCGTCCGCTATCAACTAGTCATCAATAGTACATTAACCTTCCCACTGAACATAAGATCCAGGGTTCGATAAAAAATGATCCCCTGGAGACATATGCTGTCACCTCAAAAATGAATTGTTCTTTCCGGAGCTTCATGATTAATCAGGGGCTGCAACGTACTTAAACGAACGCATTTGAAATTATTACCTCATATTACATTGGGTCCATACCGTATTAAAAACAATTTCGATAATTTATAGGAACACTTACAAGAACAGACCATTCTTTGAAAATTGTGCGTCATGAAAATATAATGATTTATTCTAAAAATTTATATACAATAGTAAAATACAGAGGGGGAAAATTCCATCATTAAAGGAATAGAGAGAAAAAATAAAGCGAGAAAGCGATTGGGAAAGGTTGATTATTTAGCATATATTATAGCATATAAGCATATGTGTATGCTGTAAGGGTTTGAAATCACCTAAATGATAAGAAATGGACTCAATCCTGCTGAGATTCACATGCACTGCACACATAAATATGCATGTGGGATTACTCACAACTGTTCCCTGTTCGGCCCGAACATTTCAGATGTTTCTTGTCATATTTTGAATGTGAGGGCATTTTAAGTTTTTAAGTTTTTAGTACTAAAAATCCAATATAACATCAATTTGTAGTATACCTGGATTAAAGAGAATTGTGTTGCTGGGCTAGCGCCATATGAGCGTCCTTGGACAGTGTTTGCGCTCTATGATTTTTCTCCATTATTATTTTCATTATTATTATTATTATTATTATTATTATTATTATTATTATTATTATTATTATTATTATCATTATTATTATTATTATTATTATTATTATTATTATTATTATTATTATTATTATCATTATTATTATTATCATTATTATTATTATCATCATTATTATTATTATTATTATTATCATTATTATTATTATTATTATTAAAAAGAGAGAGAGAGACACCCCCCCCCCCCACACACACACACCCTTGTAGAGGGAGAAAGCGTAAGATAAAGAGAGAAAGAGACAGAGACCGAGGAATAAACAAAAATAAAAATAAATGGACAGACTAGACAGACAGAGACATAAAGCAAGGCAGATGAAAAATATATATGTATATGTATATGTATATATATATATATATATATATATAATGTGTGAGAAATTTGTTCTAATACTATAGCATCGGCAACTCTCGTGGGTAAATTTACATAATGTGAGAAGTCAATTGAATTGAATGAGAGAAATAATTTGCGTAGCTAAATTCATTGTTCCTCCTTACTGACTTCCTTTTTGTGGAAATAACTGCAGGGTTTGCAAAAACTGTCTCCGCCGGGAGTCGAACCCGGGTCTTTGGCACTGTACGCCAAACGCCTTAACCACTAGACCACGGAGGCGGGTTGAGTGGTATTCGGCTACACCAGGTACAAACACCGACAGGCAGCCCTTGCAACCCTTGCAACCCTTGCAACGTCATTCAATTCAATTGACTTCTCACATTATGTAAATTTACCCACGAGAGTTGCCGATGCTATAGTATTAGAACAAATTTCTCACACATTGTAAATAATTAATTAATTCTAATACATGAATCCGCCATGGATCTAGCTAGGCATGCGGCTTTTCATTGTTCAGTACTCCCCTGTCCCTCAAAGAAAAGGAATAAATTAACTGCGAAGGGTTGCAAGGGCTGCCTGTCGGTGTTTGTACCTGGTGTAGCCGAATACCACTCAACCCGCCTCCGTGGTCTAGTGGTTAAGGCGTTTGGCGTACAGTGCCAAAGACCCGGGTTCGACTCCCGGCGGAGACAGTTTTTGCAAACCCTGCAGTTATTTCCACAAAAAGGAAGTCAGTAAGGAGGAACAATGAATTTAGCTACGCAAATTATTTCTCTCATTCAATTCAATTGACTTCTCACATTATATATATATATATATATATATATATATATATATATATATATGTATATATATCTATATCTATATCTATATATATCGTATGAAAATAAACAAAACACACGGACGGACGGACAGCCCTGCCCGGGATATGTGAGAGATGGATTGTTGGTACAAGTACCACGCATTGCTATATATGAAAAGGTGATCATAACGTCATTCTATGAACTCTTTCACCTCAGAGTTCGCTTAGCCCGAACTGGGAGGAAATAGGCGGTAAATGTATTTACCGTATTTCAGAGATGATCTGTTATAATATAGGTCAGAGCTGAAAGACTCGATTCAGCAAATTAAAGAAGGAATTCGACTGCGTTCTTCATTGAACAAATTCACACAGCCGATATGTATATTGCATAGAGGCAGTAGTGTGTAGCTCCCGGGGGGGGGGTGCCTGGGTAGGCCCGTACGTGTCCCTCTCCCCATCATCAAATGGCAAAAAAAATGAACAATAAAGTAAAACAAAAAAGAGAGATAAAGAGAAAGAGAAAGAGTCCTGCCCTCATTCAAATGTTTTCTCGTACGCAGTTTATATAGCTAGTAAGACCGCCCCTCCCCTTGTCACTAGTACGCCCTCAATCATGTCAATGGCTAGACCAGCTCTACGCCACTGTATAATTGGCCTATAGGCTTAGTTTCAGATATAGGCACCAAAGAGATTTGTGTGTTTAGTGCGTAGCGCCGTACGGGGCGCACGGGGCAACCCCATCCATCGAATGAAAAAAGAAAAAAAAAAAAAAAAAAAAGGAGGAAAAAAGAGGGTTAACTGCCCGCCCATGACGCAGCCCCACTGGGATTTTCGAATTTATCCACCCAGCAAGACTACCCCCCCCCCTTGACCGGACCTACGTTGCGCCACTGAAATCTGAAATGTGTTCGACATGTTTAGCATCATTTGATCCGTTACAGGAATCAGGTCTTTCTTGTACAAATCTGATGGTAATCCCAAGTTTTGTTTTCGTCATAAAATGTACAAAGTTGAAGGCTAACATGGCTAAGACAAGCTGGGAATCGACTGGGGTGCTAGGTCTAAGATATTTTATCAATCAGAAAACAAATTTGTAGCGAGGATCCAGCAGAGGGGGCAATAGTTCGGGCGGTCTTCCAAGGTATATGAAGTACGAGAGAATAAGGCTATGGGATGAGGGAGGGTAAGAGAGAGAGGGGGTAGTTCCCCCACCCCACCCATTTCTCCCCCCCCCCCCTCTCTCATTTTCTTTCTCCCCCTTTAAAAAACAACAACATTCGATTGGGATGGGGGCACGTACCCTCTCCCGCAGATACGTCACTGTCATAAGAGTGTTCTTTGGTCACAGAAGCTGTTGTCTATGACCCGCCTGCATAATGGAACACACATCACGATTAAATTTAGAAGTTAACTGAAGAAGCATACCATTGAATCCATCAACATTGATATCTCCCAGAGCAGCGGCAGAATAACCAAAACGTCCACCCACATCTCGACCCGTGGTGATATCAGGGTATCCAAACCCACCCTGTATAGGAAGCAAGAATACAAAGTATTAAGCAGTGGCGTACCCAGGAAAATGTAAAGCAGACATACGCCCAACACCCCCCCCCCCCTTTCCGTTTGAAAGCCTAGATTTAAAAATATATAATTGAAGAAATTAATACTTGTCTTGGGTAAATACACACAAGTCTGTCCAGTCTGTTCTTCAAGTTGTTGTTGCAGTTTATTATTGTTGTATAGGTTGTTGCAATCATTTATTACCGAAGTGGTTAAGATTACACTGAATTACGGCATGACAATTAATTACATTTGGTAAGAAAAAAAAAAATGTTTAAAAAAGGGCAAGGGGTACTCAAACTTACATTTTTATCATTGTAATAAATGAAAACTTTGCCCATCTCCCACGTTGAACCGTTTGAAGAAAATGAATCTGTAAAGAGAGGTGCACCAACCATAAGGTCATCCCACCTGAAAAGAAATTACAAGAAAGGAGGCAACTCATAATAGTAACAACAATATTTGTAAATGCACGGCGCAAAAGGGAATGAAAAAGGGGAAAACTACTGGAAATGTTGGTTTAGAATATGATAAATAAAGGGAAAGAGAGAGGAAGTGAAGAAGAGTAGAAGGGAAAGAGAGGGAAAAAAGGAGAAAGGGGGATACAGGGAGGGCGTAGACTAGACGGTGATGAAAGACGATAAATGAAAGTGAAAGGGAGAGAGAGAAGGAGGCGAGGCCGAAAAAGGCCGGAGGGAAAGAGAGAAAGAGAGTAATAAAGGTAAAAATAGGGGCAGTGAAACATTTTGAATACATTATCATTAACAAACAAACAACCCCCCCCCCCTCCAAAAAAAAAAAAAAAAAAAAAAACCCTGATGGATTACGATGATTACAATTGTATTTACTACCATGTGACATGTTTGTTTTCAAAATACGAAAATACTTCAAACACATGTTACTCCAATCATGCCCATATGAAACTAAAACACCAAACAATAAAGCGCTCTGTAGGCCACGATTTTCTACGGATAAAGGAAGCAATATTTAACCATATTTATGTACTTACCCGTCATTATTAAGGTCGGAAGTTACAAGTGTATGCCCGAAATATGACCCCATATCACCATTCTCTAAAGCATTGTACTCGTTCAGATTGCTGTCATATAGAACAACCTGGAAACAATTATCAAGATAAGAACAATATGAGAACGAAATGATAAACAGTTTACATTATTTTTGCTGCTTTTGTGCCATGTGCATATTTTTACATTGCCTTTGTCACTCAAATAAAAAATCTCGAAAATCTTGATGTGAAAAGGGTCAGGGATTGATCCTGAAAAAGTACGTTACCTTTGACCTACATGTACGTAGAGTAGAAAAATGATCTTCTCTATTTGAGTAGACATGTATCATACTGAGTAATAGAATGATATTATCGCCAACATGATCATGAATTCAGTATTCATGACACTAAACACTCAACAATACTCCTCTAAAGCCACTCCAGCAATTTAATTCATGTAAATACTTACTTGTTCTTTCTGATTATGATTATGATTTATTTGATTTGATTTGATTTGATTTGATTTGATTTGTTTCCACGATAGGTTTACATTTGTACATGAGAAAGCAAAACATAAGCATATAAATCAAATGGCATAATACAATAATATAATTTGAGTTAAAAGGTTATTCATTATTCATAGAATATTGAAATATATACGAAATTATTTCTTATCCTTCATAGACATTTAAATCTTATAAAAGCTTAATTGGGTTTTAGTCTTCTTTTCTTCTTATTAAATAATGCTCTCAGCATCATACAGCATACACGAATATAAGCATAATATCGTTGTCATTGTTTTTGTATCATTACGCACCTTCCCGAAAGCTTGTTTGTGTCTAGGCACTGCTATAGCGTACTCGGGGTTCGAATCTCCTTTAAAATCCCCAGAAGCAACTGCGTAACCTGAATAAACGTAAACCATAAATCACAATAATCTAAATTTAAAAACTTAATCAAAATATCACATCGTAAATGTACAGAGTAAAATTCTGATGTATTTTGTTTATGATTTGTAAAGTAAAATGTGAAAATGTTCATGGAGACAAAATAATTAGATGAATAAATAAATAGATAGATAAATAAATAGATAAATAAATAAACAGAAAATAAATGGGTTAACAAATAAATAAATAAATAAATGAATGAATAAATAAATAAATGAATGAATGAATAAATAAATAAATAAATTAATAAATAAATGAAGAAATAAATGAATAAATAAATAAATTCGAATTCTTACCCATGTAGGCGTAATCTTTGGTCATGCCAATCTTTTTGGTTGGTCGCTTTTGTCTTTCTTCTCCCTTGCCATTACTCCTCCAGAATTGACCTATAGGAGAAAACAAATCAATTCACTTTGAATACTGTTGCTTTCAAATTCTTTGGCCTTTTGTTTTAAAGGTTTCGGTTCAATGCAATTAAAAAAACAACAAAAAACAAAAAAACAAACAAAAACTATAACGAACGCAATTCCTCAATACGCTATTCTGATTGGTTGAAAGTCTATTAGATTCTTTCTAAATTACCTCATTCAGCTTTAGTACGATCGAAATACAAGTATGTTTTTTTCGGTGATAATCTATTTGTACCGTTATATTATTTGAATATTAAGTATATCTGAAAATATAATCCACTAAATCATAACAAACAAAGTATCGCAACTTATGTTGCAGGGATGCTGGTGAAATAACTATATGGGAAATAGCTATTTAATTTATGACTGACTTCACCATGCTGACTTGACCATGTTGACGGGGACGCATCCTCGTCTACCCTGGTTATAATTAAAATGTTATTTCATACTAATAAGGCAGTTATAATATAACTGAATATTGATAAGGTAAATAAATCAGAACTGTTTCTAACCCTCTTGTCTGCCAAGGCCAATGGCTCCAAAGACAATATGATTCTGAAATGCAAGGAAAAGAATTTATAATTTACAGGAAAAGCTGAAAATAAGTAGAGTGAATTTGAATTTAAATTTTTAGAAAGTGGGCATATTAAAGTAGGCATATTATGATCACCAACACCCCAAACACTACCACACTGTATACCCTTTTTGCCCTAATTCTACTTCTTCTTCTTCTTCTTCTTCTTCTCCTCCTCCTCCTTCTCCTCCTCAATCTTCTTCTTTTCTTCTCTGTCGTCATCTTTTTCTTCTCAATGTTCTTATTTTCTTGTTATTTTTGCTGTTTCTTCTTCTTCTCAATCTTCTTGTTTTTCCTTTTCTTTTTCTTTTATGCCTCTTTTTATTTCATTCCCCTTCTCTTCTTCGACCTGCATGATGTGCTTTTTAAATATAGTTTATTAACGTTCATGTAGTATCTCATCAAATCGCGGATTACCTCATTGGCATCTACACTGAATCCAAATTGACAACGCCTGTCACCTGATGAATAAGAAAGATATTTTGAAAAATATTGCAGTGAACGATATTGATGTTATTGTACGTAAATCATGAATTGTCAGTTGTTACTGCACAGTTACCAAGCATAACTAATATCAGTTTAAACCTTTAATTTTTCTTTCTTTCTGTGTTAGAATCATAAAATATCAAAAAGGGGATTGAATATACTTTACAAATTAACAAAGGAATCCAGGAAATTATCTGATGATAGAGCCTGTGTAAAGCTACCTTTGTAGGCCACGTATGTAAAAATAAATATATAAAACTTGCATTGTCACCTAATTGAGTCTGAATTTTGTAATTCTCATCCAGAAAAAAACGGACAATTTTGATGGTAATAAAATAATGAGAAGAAGATATGGAGAGGGAGAGAGAGAGAGAGAGATAAGAGGGGTGTTTAGAGAGAGTGAAAGAGAGACAGAGACAGGGACAAAGAGAGAGAGAGAGAGAGAGAGAGAGAGATAGGGGGGGGGGGGGGGGGGGGGGGAGGGAGAGACCAACCTCCTGTAATACATGGTAGCAGGATATTGGGTGTATCGAAGTCTTCCTGCGTAAGAACAAAGCACCCGCCCAGGAGATCCCGCTGCTGTTGTTGAGAACCATAGGTTTTGTAAAAATAGTACTGGTATCGCGGCCGACATATCTGAAACAGGAAACAATACAAGTGCATAAAATGACCAAAAATGTACTTTCATGACATCATCAGGGAAATGTCACAGAGATATATTTCCCTGATAGTCAGATAGTACTTTTTTTGATAATGCCACTTTCTAGATGATAGAGCCCTTCTAGTTGTACTCTGGAAGGTGGCTTTTTTAGTAGTAATAGTAGAAGTAGTAGTAGTAGTAGTAGTAGTAGTAGTAGTAGTAATAGTAGTAGTATCAGTAGCAGTAATAATGATAATAGTAGTATTAGTATTAGTAGTAGTAGTAGTAGTAGTAGTAGGAGGAGGAGGAGGAGGAGGAGAAGTAGTAGTAGTAATAGTAATAGTAGTAATAGTAGTAGTAGTAGCAGTAGCAGTAGCAATAGTAATAATAGTACCAATAGTAGTAAAAAAATAGTAGTGGTAGTAGTAGTATACTGCTTCTA
Source organism: Heliocidaris tuberculata (assembly GCA_025618425.1). Lineage (NCBI taxonomy): Eukaryota > Metazoa > Echinodermata > Echinoidea > Camarodonta > Echinometridae > Heliocidaris > Heliocidaris tuberculata. The sequence goes on from CM046849.1 coordinate 31,949,078, forward strand.
CTAGTAGTAGTTATAATAGTAGTAGTAGTAATAATAATAGTAGTAGTAGAGGTAGAAGTAGTAGTAGTGGTAGTAGTAGTAGTACGAAAAGTAGTAGTAAAAGTAGTAGTAGTAGTAGTAGTAGTAGTAGTAGTAGTAGTAGTAGTAGTAGTAGTAGTAGTAGTAGTAGTAGTAGTAGTAGTAGTAGTAGTACTAGTAATAATAGTAGTAGTAGTAGTAATATTTACTAGTAGTAGTAATATTACTAGTAGTAGTAGCAGTAGTAGTAGTAGTAGTAGTAGAAGTAGTAGTAATATAGTAGTAGTAGTAGTAGTAGTAGTAGTAGTAGTAGTAGTAGTAGTAGTAGTAGTAGTAGACTTCATTGAATTACTTTTTTTAGCACAAGGCTAATCTGCCACAAGGTCCAAAGGTACAGGGAATGCTTTCAATGAAGTTCACTGTACTATAAGATATAGAATGTAGACAGTGAAAAATTGTTAAGGGTCTGTGAAATCTATCATGGGACGCGCACGATAATCAATGCTGTCATTAAAACTACGCCGTTTGAATTGATTAACTTTGCAGTTAAATCTAAGGATCTTGACTACATACGCATGATACAGGAACTCCTGGGTTTGATCTTTGCTTCAGTGCTTACATCCTTGCACAAGGTGTTTTACCCACATGTGTCCCTCTCGACCCAGGTGTATCAAACGGGTACCTGGTAATGCTAGAATAATAACAATGGCAGGACTCATGGAAAAGCAGTAATAACACTGATGGGGCCACCCTGGGTAAATAGTATCATGCGCTTATTTTAATGCCATAATTATAGGCCTTGAAGACAGCTTTGTTTTCCAAAGATAATGATAAATTCAAAGCTTAGAATTACTACTTATTCATCTTTACAGCAACGTCGTAGAGTAGCCTACATTTGAATCGATAAAAGATTATTGTCTTTGAAGAGATTGCCAAGCTGTATAGAAAGGAAGTCGAAGATCAATCAAATAGGCCAGCGTGTCTCGTACGTGACTTCTCGATGAATGATTAAGTTTCCCTGAATACCAGTAATCGAATTACTTTTAACTTTTATTGGATAACGTCTTTATAATGACAGACGGTGGTTAGCATAGATGTCTTAAACACGTGGTAATTACGGGCACAGGGGAAAAAAAACCCCTCTTTACTCGAATTTGACTGAAACGTGATCCTGGACTATATATATATATATATATTTATTTATTTATTTTTTTTAAATAGTATATGATTATATGAGAAACCGATGGCATCGCAGACAATATGATTCTTGGTGTCCCGTTCCTCTGATAGTGGATAATGAGCTCAAAACACGACTGATTATTTTATATTGATGCAGGAAGGGGAAAAGGGACAACAACCTTTAAATAACAAATACATTTTTTTTTGTGGGGGGGGGGGGTTGATATTCGCTACCTGATATGAGACGTTCGGTTTAACAAACAATGTGTAATCAAACACATTTTTGAAATATCCTCTTTTTTTCTCCGAACTTAATGGTTAAAATTTACCAGTAAATTGTTCAAATTAAATTTCCATCTTTATTTTGAGTATATACATATTTTTAAATATACAGGTACATGCTCACGAATAATGAATGTTACATAAGTGGACAACCTGAATGAAAGATCTGTCTAATCACGATCACCTGTATAACGACCTCTTTGATGAGATAATTTCCACGATGTCTATCTTCTGACCTTTCCATCAACTCTACTATTTAACTCAAGGCTTAGCTAGTAATCGTTATATTCATTGTTATTACAAGCTAGGTTGAATAAGTCAAGCATATGTACTTACATATGTTACATAGTTATTTTTACTTTCATAGTTCATTGACATCAGCAAGACAAAAGAGAGCAGAATCGACATGACTCTGAATAAACACCAAAGACATCCTGATATCTCACCATTTCCAGTTTTGATAAGTTCACTCGAGGTCACCCTTTCACATCTCTCTCTCTCTCTTTCTCTCTATCTCTCTATCTCTCCCATCCTCTCTTGTCCCCCTCTTTGTTTCTCCCCAAAATGTACATCACCCCCTCCTTCTTCTACCCTCCTTTTAACTTTAACGTACTAATTATCTTGGTCTTTATAGGTCTCTCTCTCTCTCTCTCTCTCTCTCTCTCTCTATCTCTCCCATCCTCTCTTGTCCCCCTCTTTGTTTTTCCCTAAAATGTACATCACCCCCTCCTTCTTCTACCCTCCTTTTAACTTTAACGTACTAATTATCTTGGTCTTTATAGGTCTCTCTCTCTCTCTCTCTCTCTGTGGCCCTACCTCTGTGCTTCCTTGTCTCTCTCCTATTCCCTACACTTAGCTCTCCCTTCGTATTGAATCTCTCCCTCCCTTCATCTCACCCTTCTCTCTCTCTAGCTCTCTCTCTCTCTCTCTCTCGCCGTTTCTATCTCTCTTTATCTCTCTCTCTCTCGCACACACACATAACGCGCACACACACACACGCGCACACACACACTTTTTTGCCTATTTCTCTCGTATTTTCTTCAATTGACAGGGTCATTACACGTTCTCACCCTATTAACGAGGTCAGACCAATTATCAAGTCATTGACTGTCAGCAAAAGTACATGTAGCTGGTATCATCACCCTCGACTCAAATTCGGCTGGTATATACATGGTAAAAAGCACGGACCTGTTCCGTTATGAACTACCAGCGATACTTTCAAAAACACCCGTATTGACAATAATACTTGGAAAATGACATGAAAATATTGAAATAAATGTACTTTTCTACTCCAGTTCTTATTACTTAACATAAGATAGAGGCTCAATGTGATTTCTTTATTATTTACGAAGAGAGAGAGAGAGAGAGAGAGAGAGAGAGAAGAGGAAAAATACATGTAATTGGATATCATCTCTCCCGACTGATCAAATTCGGCTGGTATAAACTTCTCTAATCGTACGGACCTATTCAGTATAATTATGTACTGATATATAATTATATACAGTTACAAAAGTCACCCGTAACGACATTCCAATTTTCAAATGGCACATAGAAACATTAACTAAATATGATTATCTCCCGGTTCTTGTCTCTTCCAACAACATTCAAGTGACTTGAAGTATTTTACTCTTTAAATCAAAATACAACCAGTCCCATATTATTGCCCGCTCTTTCCATATCGGCCCCACTCCTTCAGAATAACCTCTCTTGCTTTCACGCTGGTACATTTTCTATGCTCATTTTACAAATATCATACTATTTGAAAAGTTCCGTTCGTATTCTACAAATAATATACACTGCACTACTACTAAACTATTCTAAACATATCCTAATGATTAAGAAGGGACAATTTCCCTTACCACGAGTGAGCCGTTAGGTCCCCCGCTGGACACGGCTGCTCCTAACCATTGGTCTGATTTATTAGAGATTTGCCGACCAGTAGAACCTGAGTAGTCGTTACCTGTATACATGTAGGACAAGAAAAACAAAAAAAAATTAGCTTTATTAACCACTTCTTTCATTCCTTCAACTCATTCTTTTATGCATTCTCTTTTAATAAAATGAATAATAATCAAGAATACAATTACATATAACAAAGGTGTTGATCAGTTATAAACTTACCAGTATTTAGGCCCATTTATTGATATATTCCTTCGCTGATTTAAAATACAAAACTCTAGTAAGTAAATGCATAAACCCATCAAACAATACCTTTCTCGTGACAGGCCAATACCAAATAAATATCGGTTTTAAAAGCAGGGAAGTGTCACGTGACACTTCCCATTTAAACAAATGAAAAGAGTACACATTAAAACACTGCCATTGTTTGCAAGATTTCTTCGAATATCGATTTCACAATCTATGTCAAAAGAAACAGTACACATTAAAACAGTACCATTATTTGCATTCTCTTTTAATAAAATTGATAATAAAGAATACAATTACAAAAGGTGTTGATCAGTTATATACTTATCAGTATTCAGGCCCATTTATTGATCTATTCCTTTGCTGATTTAAAATACAAAACTCCAGTAAGCATGGTAAGTAAATGTATAAACCCATCAAACAATACCTTTCTTCTGATAGGCCAATATACCAAATAAAGATCAGTTAACGCATGAAAACAGTACACATTAAAACACTGTCATTGTTTGCAAGATTACTTCGAATATTGATTTCACAATCTATTTGAAAAGAAACTGATGGAACAAAGAGTCGAAGTTATAGTTTTTATGTTTTTATGGTAACCCACCTCTATCATCCAGCATCATCTCAGTGCAGTTACCAGCAAGTGAAGAGTTGTAGTTGGTGAAGGAGCATTTGTAGGCCACGCCCCCTCTCACTATGTCTGTATTGTTGGATTGTCCTTTAGGAGCACCTACTACCAACCTGTCAAAGATGATAAGCATGATAATACTGTAAATACAGGATGACTATCCCCGGACTCATCCCAGACTACCCAGGACAACCACCGGCCGCAGATGACGACCACCCCCGACAGTTGCCCTCACACATCTATCTATAGGGGTAATTAGATTCGGGGGTAGCTGTTCAGGGGAAGTTCTCCAGGGGAGATTCTTGGACAAGGTAGTCACATAGGGGCAGTGGTGTCTGGTTGGTGACAGTCCAAGGCGTAGTTTTCTTAAAATCAATATATAATAATGTTTATGATGATGAAGATGGTGATGGTGGTGGTGGCCGTCTTCATCATGATGATGATGATGATTATGTGACAATGACAATGGTAATAATAATACCACTCTACAAAACGAACAATACACCACAAATCTTATCCTAACGCACAAGCTGGGCCCGGGTTTCCACTAATTAACACAGTTTGAATGACCAGGGAAGTGTACACTTCACTGGACTGACATTTTCAGTTTTGATCTGTACAGATTGAGATAGATACCAGGAAGAGAGCAATTAAAGGAGAACTCACTCGGATATGTTATTGATTTGGAGATAACGAGTGGAACATTAGGCCTTTACTTAATGATCTATTGTCTAATGCCCGGAATACATAATGGTTTACTAACAAACATCAGACAACTATTATGTAATGACATCTGGTAAAATGTAAGTCACCATGGTCACTACGTCGGATAAGTATCTAAACGTCAAAGGCCAGAAAAAAATCTTCTTGACACTATCACCATGATCACTAAGATAAGTCCACCTGATATCCCTTTTGATTCAATATGTGCTTGACCTTTACACAGAACATACAGTATATACATGTATACATGTATTTGATGTAGATAATTCTTTCAATGCTAAGCGTTATATGAATACACACCGGTATATATCAATATTGTCTTAGAGTAGTTTCATGGTTACATCAGAACATAAACATGTTTGTTTCATAAATGATTAAAGTTGTTATATTATTTTCATCATAGTTTGATATACAGTATATCAGTAAAAGCAGACAAATAGAGTTAATATCTAGAATACATCATTTCAAAAATACTCTTAAGTTGGCTCGATGGTCAGAGCAGTGGTCTTTAAACAGGGAGGTCCTAAGTTCGAAACCAATGGAGAATGGAAAGGCAATCGACAATCCCAAATAATCCATCAGATAGAAAGAGCTGTAGAAATTCCACCATATATAGTCCCAAATGGCTGCTTATAACGCCTACCTCTAAGCAAAATTCCTACTTGTATTGAATATGATGCATCGGATGTAAAATCAAAGGCCAAAGACCATAACCTGACATTTCAAAGAAATTTGCAAATTTTTTTCAAGTCCATTGAACTATCACCAAAAAGAGTGTTTGATTCCAAAAAAGTCTATAACCGGAAAACCACGACATGTGGTTGTTGATGACGACGAAATGCTAGGATAAGGTTTCTTGTAGGAGAATAACAATAAACTTGTCATTTCTCAACATGAGATAATATCAAACTGCAGATACTGGAACTTCGAATGTCCAATTAAAGGAAAGAGAGAAAGAGAGAGAGAGAAAGAGAGAGAGAGAGGAAGATATATATATATATATATATATATATATATATATATAGGGGGGGGGAGAAAGAGAGGAGGAGGGAAGGGGAAAAAGGTGGAGGAAAGGTGAAAAGGAAGGTGATGAAACGACCCCCTTCCACCCCTCAATGTGCAGTCTTACGCTACGCCACTGAAAATGCGCATATGCCCATGTCAAGTAAATCAAGGCCAGTGGTTTTATTCGGTATATATAACTTGGGTTTGGTGAAGCTTCAGTGCGCCAAGGTTGAAAGAGTAAACTCTTGGAACATACATGCATAACATATGTCACATAATTCCAAAATGTTCTGGTAATGTCCGATAAAAATTATTCTACTTCTCATCAATTAATGCTAATATTTGTATAATTTTAAGTATAGATGGGAAGGATCTTTTTCAAGTATTAGTGGGTAAAGGAAATAACAGTTATAACCAGGATAACATCAATCCTTATTTAATGATATATTTGTTTAACAACATGTCATTTCATTTAACATAATCGTATCCGTTAAGACAACACGACTGTTTAAATAGAGTATAACATATAATATGTGGCTAAAAGTAGATTACTGTTAATTTAATGCAACAGGATGGATCCGACTATAAAAACATAAATGTTTAAAAAAAAAAAAAAAATACTGCTTTTCCTAGATTTGGCGTAGGTCTATGAATATTTTGTCTGAAATATTATAGATTGTTCATAATACCCTTTATAGTTCTCGTTCATAACTTTTCTATAGATTTCTGCGTAAATTCATTTTCCATTTCTCATAATGTTTCCCTATATTTTTCAATCCATATTATGATTTTTTCAATTTCGTTTTCTACTTTTATCATATTTCATTTTTTTAATTCAATTTTTCAATTCAGTAACATTTATTTCTACCTATCCAATATAAGTGTACAAAGTAATAAACGAACAAATTAATGTACATGTATTTTAAACAAAAATATGACAAAATAATGTGGTACATACATACATAGTTGGACCTCTTTTCCTCTAAATGCACTTCTTCGCGTATATACTGATGACCAGTAGCGTAGCATGAGTCCAACTATTATGGGGGGAGGGGTGGGGGAAGGGCAACGGTCTTAAAGTGGATAAAATGATTAATAAGGCCTTCGTGGAAACGGGTTCTATCATCTTCTTTTCACCTTCTTTTCCCCTTTGCTTTTCCTTATCTCTCTCTTTTTTAATCACCATTTGTTTGGGGGAGAGGGCACGTGCTATGGGCACTTGTCCCCGTGCCCCTCCCGTACTTAAACTGCGTCATTGCTCATACTAATGACGAATTCATTATGTTGTAATAAAGGTATTGTGATAAATTTGTCACTTTCCCTTCACGATTCTTGAGTATTTGCAGCTGCATGCGTTGACGAATAAAAGGAACTCCTTTATAGACGCATTCACATCTGAAAATCACCGATAGCAAACCTCATTTTCTGAAGGAAAACCAGACCATTAACCCTCGTCACAAACTGAATATCCTTCCGCTTCCCTTTAACTTAATTAGACGGGAATAATTGAGTAATTAAGAGGTTACGCACGGTTGCTTCATAAAGACCTTCCTTTCATTTTTTTTTCTTTTTAGTTTTCACTTCGAGTAGACCCATAGGGACAGGTGATGAGTAGAACAGATCTATTTTAATTGATCATCTTCCCCTTTTCCTAATGATGCGGCCTCGTTTATAGCCTCCAGCAGTCTACGGTAATATTATTTGTGTTCTCCATTCTTCATTAAAAAACAACAAGAAATCCCCAAACGTTATTATTGGTCGATAAGTACACGTTGTTGTGTGTTCCAGAGGGATTTCGTTTTCTTTCAACCAAAACAAGGATGAAATGCTTTTAACATCTTGTATATTAACAACATCAATCTTACCCTTGACAATACAAATCAAAAGATAAATATTTTACTTCACATCATAAAATTTGTCAACGTCTTTCGACATATAATGCTGATACTATCAAGTTGAGGTTAGATGTAGTTTAATACAATTTCACCTTATCGCTTCAAACAAAAATACTCCAAGGTATTTTAATGTACTTTAATGTATGATATTTTAGCAAAGGGGCAATGCTGTTTTATATTTGCTCTGCATAATTTTTAGTCAGTCAATCACTTACTTATTTTTACTGCATGTATACTCGGACATATTGTTACCCCTTTTTTAAAATTGGAATTAGGACAGGAAGATCCTGGCCACAGTAATTTGGTTAACTTTTTTTGTCCCTGGTGTTCCAGTAGTTTTAATGTCTGATTTGGCACAGTCTTTTATTCTGAATCGTAATTTTTATCTTTGCCAAACAAAGTAATAACAATGATAGAAATAATATAAAATATAAATCTAACAGTGACATTTTCTTCTTGACAAGTTCAGTTTCTCTTTTAAGGAACAGAGCATTTTCTTTGGGCTTACTCATCACAAATTCTTCCAAGAGTGACTAAAAAGCATATTTCTTGTTGCTGAAAGGTTGAAGGTTAGCACCCGGTATCCTGGCACAACTCTTATTTCGTCACTCCAGGATCACTTTAATGGCTTTAACAGAGACGATATCACAGCTTTACTAATCACATTTACTTTCATATTCCTCTTATGGCGACGATGATATTGACTGATGCAAATAGACTAAAAGGTTACATGGGTTTATAGACCACCATATAGTTATTTTGTGTTATTTTGAGTTTTAGTTTGTTTTTTGTTTTTCTCCGTTTACCCTAATCTTTACATTTTTTTTTTCACTTTTTATAAGAAATCGAATTCCCTGAAAAAAATCCAAGTTCAATGCATGTGCATACGCAAATAGAATTTTAAAACTGAACAGCTACAGGGGCACATGCCTCCTTATCGAATGGCGAAAAGAGGGAAAGGAAGGGAAAGAGAGAAAGAGAGGGAGAGAGAGAGAGAGAGAGAGAGAGAAAGAAAGAGAGAGAGAGAGAGAGAGAAAGAAAGAGAGAGAGAAAGGGAGAGGAGGAAGTAGATGAAACGACCAATTCCACACCCTCCCCATATAATCTATGGCCTTCTTGATTCGCATTTCATCCACCGAGGAAGACCGGTGCCTCCTAAAATTTTTTTAAATAATGCTAGAGCCCTTTCAGCTCCGTCACTGTTTAGAATATCTTACACTAGTACTCCCAATCCAGGCTAAAAAGATGATCCAGATTAAACTGATGAACCAAGCGTTTAAAGGTCATGATGGTATAATCACTGAACCTAGTTTATCGAAGAAAGAAAACCTATAGTCGAAACTTTCTTGAACCAGAAGTATTGCCTTAGAAGCATTAGCGAAGTCGGGTGAGCATCCGATATAAAAGGAAATCTGATTAAGACGTGTATACCGTGATGTAGCCTTTATAATATCTATCATACCGCTTTATATCAGGATATCCAGGGATGATATCGAAAGTGACAAAAAGTAGATCACATTTAGTGAAATTTGTGCTGACATCTTGGTAAAATGTGTGACGAAATGATTGTGTCAGTAATTCAAGCAAGAGGAAAGCAATAATACTACGTAACAGCACAGAATGGTGATGATGAAAGTGATGACGACAGTAACAGTAATAGTGATATAAATTATAATGGTATAAATGGACAAATGGTGGTATGTAGGTGTTTGATCATCGTCGGTGTCATTTTTATAAAGATAACGATTAAATTGTATCGAATGGTTTATCAAATATTCCGAACATGGCAGCCCATACAAATAATAATAATAATTTTGGATATTTTTATAGCGCTAATATTCAGCGCGTAATGAGGTGCTCAAGGGGCTCCAATATTACCCCGGCTCTAGCTAGGTTGCCGCATTCAGTGCTCACAGTATTCAAGGAATTCCTTCCTACCGGTACCCATTCAACACCTGGGTGGAGAGTGGCAAATGTAGATTAATGTCTTGCCAAAGAACACTGGTGCCGGGGTTCTAACCCACGACCTTCGCACCTCCAGTCAAGTGTTTAAACCACTCGACTACGACACCTTCAGTTAACAATGGACTAGAAAAATTCTGTTAATATCTGTGTTAATATTATTAACATAATTATTAATCGATTGCTTACAATAAACATGCTTGAGATACTGAATAAACATACTTGTTAAACGGATACAGGATAGAACCAAGAGTATAGGCAGCAAAAGACATTGATCAAATCATTATATTACAGAAACAGATTATTCTACGAAAGTTCAATAAAAGATAGATGCATTGTCAAAGCAGAGTATATCTTAGACAAAGATCCAAGGAACGTCTTCATGGTCTTTGCATTTGAATAAGATCCAAGCTAAATTATTTATATAGCTCCAAGATAAATACACGTCGAATGACATGTTTTTGAATTAAGAATGAAATTGTATCTCAATGTAAACATTTTTTCCTGACACGTGTTTTTTTTATGCTAACCTGATCGAGGAAATAGTCATAAACCTAAGGTTTCCTCATAAGGAATCCATCATATGATAAAGATTGCTGCATGTATCACTCGATTTCTGGTGCAACGATACAAATCTGAAAATTTTCTCCTGTATCTTTTTACAGAATAAAATTAAATGATAAGATACGTACATAAATTATGGCCAGATCACAGAAATCATACAATCAGTGAAAATCATAATTATCTTCAAACAATTCTACGTATACATATCAGATTTTGCTTAATTACGGTGTTTTCAAATATGTATAAACTTTTCGTTTTACAATGATTTTCCGTTTCTATATGCGATTAAAAATCAATCTTAAAACAAATTCATTATAGAGAATTCGTGAAATACACATTTACAATTTTCTCCCCGAATAACAATAATTGCATATTTTGCATAAACAAGAAGAAAATCTATACTTCTGAACGGGTTTTCCCTAAATCATAACCCTTAAAAACAAAGGTCATCAAAGAAAAAAATTAATGTTGTAAAGTTTCTGGACAATGCGACTAAATCTTTAACCAAACAACTGATTTTTCGCACCAGAGATCGTGTAAATTTAAAATTTGTTTCCTGCTCGCTTTGTTCGCTCACAAGTAAACTATACATATACATATATATACATACATATATATATATATATATATATATATATATATATATATATATATATATATATATATATATATATATATATATATATATATGTGTGTTTTTAAAGCCACATAACTGTATTTTACCAGTTCATATTTGGTGTCCTCTTTCCTTAAAAGTGTTTATATACATGTACATTCAGACGATTCAGTTCTATTATTATATTTCATTTCATGGTTTAAATCAATATGATATTCAATTTGATATATATTAATCATATGATTTGTCACATATTAAATCTAAGTATAGTCCTATAATGATTTTCTATTTCATTATTTATATCAATATGATATCCAATTTGATATGATTTGTCACATGTTAAATCTTGAGTAGTCCTATTTTGATTTGCTATATATGTCAGCCTCTTTTTTAATGTTTGTTTGTTTTTGTTCATTTCATTTTCATGTGATTGTTAATTTTCTTTAACTTATGCTTTATATTGTAAAACAAACTATTGACGTCAATGTCAACAAAGTTTCAATTCAATTCGATTCAATTCAGTTCAATTCAACTTTATTTACATTCTCCATAAAAAACATACATAAAACAGTAAGGCGATATACAGTATATACAAAAAACACGATACAAATTAAAGACAAAAATAACATATTATGGGAATGAGGGGTCAACAAAAAAGAGCAAATAGCCTTATAGTACGTTGACCCCTAAATTTACAAATAAATACATACTATAACAAAACAAACAAACAAACAAAACAGAGAGATAAACGTGCGAGTATATCAATTATTGTTTTCAGCATGCAAATTAATGAGATGTGATTTATATAGGCGTTTGAAAGAGTTTAGCGAGGGGCTATTTTTCAGTAAGTATGGGAGATTGTTCCATAGAGAAGGACCTTTAAAGAATATTGAATTATATGAAATCAAAGTTTTCATAATAAAATACCCCAAATCCCATTCAACATCTTCATCGCCGGTCTTGAAAGAAAATCCACATACCCCTGGGTTGCAATACAAGCTCGACGCCCCCTTCCTACCGCCCCTCCCACTCCCTCTCCCCCAGCACCATCCAAAACCTGTTCCGACACCCCTACTTGAATTACTTACATAGTCTCAGAGCCATGTTGATGTAGAGTGAGTGATTGTCCGAATCGGCTGTCGGCCTGGTCATCGGTGAAGATAAGAGGCGTTGTCGTATCGATGTTGTAACTTCCAGAGTTACCAATCAGCAACAAAGATGTCACTGTCTTGAGGACAATGGACCAGAATTGTTCAGGATTCATTGTTGTTTTCGGAAGCTCCACTCCAATTATTCCAATCAATATGTATAGTTAGCTACTGGAAGTTCCTCGATTATTCGAGGATCAGACTTTTTATTTCAGTTTAGTAAAAAGTAAGTTATGTAGAATGATCCTTGGGCCGACTACCAGACTATTCTTTTCATACTCCCTTGTTTCTTTCCTCAGTCAACATAACACCCTCCTTTGAAGACAGTTGGTTAGCGTCATATAATTATATTCCAGTATTGTACTCCGTAATTCTGTAGCAAAGCAATAAGTAAATCATATTCATCACATCGTTATCTGGTAAATAAAGCTTTATCGTGGCAGTCCAGTATGGAGAGAAGATCCCTTCCCCGAAAACGAAGAACAATGTCTCATTCCAACATATTGACAGAATAGAAGTTGATAACCACTCCCAATCTTGTGTATGAATATCAAAATGTGTTTGTTGAATTAATTAGAGTCAGATGCCTGTTCAAAAGAAAACTGGATGGATGTCTTATTTATTAAAAACAAAAACAACCTCCAATAGACAAGCTCCAACAAATAGACTGAAAAAGCTAATATACTCTTGCAGGCCAATTTCAAATGCTTGAGATATCTGGGTGATGTCCTCAACCATTGGTGTCAAAGTGGATGTCAACAAGACAATGCGTGTCATCAGACAGACCCTCACTCGATCAGAAATAGTTTCAATGGATGGGACGTCGGGCATCATGACCCACAACGGGTATTCCTTTCACAAGCATGACAAGCTAAAAATAATATCTCAGATATGCGTTAGAGGGAGGCATTGCCCAGATTGGATAAGTTGACTGGTTTGATGCGGGTACCTATGTCAGTGGTACAGAGATTGATCGGTACAGAAAGATCCGTCCAGTATCTTTCCTGTATAGGGGAACGTTCACACTGTCCGGATACATACGACCGTCTGGTTGGAACAAGGTCTCCGTCTGGTCTTCGTCTGGTGTACCAAACCTGTTACTATCTATTCGATTACATTGGATGTGTATGTTACACGAGAGCTGTTGAAATGAGAAGTGGCCATGCACCACTCAGACTAATTAAGTGGCGCGAAGAGGAACAAAAACTTTGTAATTTATTGTTACAACATCTTATCTCCACGTGCATAAATGTAGGGCTATATCCTTCCTTCTTGATCCGACTTTAGCAATTTCCAAACTGGAAGGAAGACACCGATAGGAAGATAAACACATTCTCGATCGGTCCTTGAATTTCAGGCAAAATATTAATTCTAGCTTTATGCAAACCATCTGGCGACAAAATAATTAGCGGCGTATGTTTGAGAGCGCGGTAAACTATAGACGGTTAACAAATTGAACTGGGAAGGGTATATATAAAACGTGTCGATTGAGTTGATATTTTGATTGGAATGTCATCCTAGACTTTAAGCATGATTACCATTAATATTACAGGTCAGAAGGAAAACGGGAAGTTCCTATGAACTTGAACTCTTGAGAAAAGTTCTTTGACCGCAGGCTAACAGAGGGTCACTACAGAGGGTCACTACAGAGGGTCACTACAGAGGATCACTCTGTCCGCAGATGAGTGTGCAGAATAACTCAGTGGAATGCACTTTAAATATGGTCAAGCAATGATGGAACGGAAGAGAGAGAGAGAGAGAGAGAGAGAGAGAGAGAGAGGGGGGGGGCGGGTGGGGGGGGGGGAGAGGGAGAGAGAGACGGAGTGATAAAACAACGAGAGAAAGAGGAAGCAATGTAATTAGGTAGAAAAAGAAAGAAAGAGAGAGAGAGAGAAAGAGAGAGAGAGAGAGAGAGAGGGAGGGGGAGGGGGGGGGGGGGGAGAAAGAGGAAGAATGGAATGAGGTAGAAAAAAAAGAGAGGTAGAAAACAAGAAAGAGAGAGAGAAAAGAGAGAAAGAGAGAAAGAGAGGAAGAGAGGAGGATACCAAAAGAGAAGGAGAAATGAAGATGTGCATGGTGAAGATGGAAGATAAAAAGAGCAAGGAAGAGAGTGGATAGGGAAAATAGCCAGAGGTATGCCCCCTATATACGAGAATCTATTTAGAACGAGAGATAAAACGCCCCCATCCCTCAAATCGTTTTGACCGATGTTTTTCTTTACTTATAAAAGAAACTCAAGAAACACATTCAAAATTCTATTTTGTTACTACAAGCATGCCAATAAATTGACCCCCCCCCCCCCAAAAAAAAGATATAAGACTACAAATTTGTTATAAAGCAATGTAAAGCTACGTGGTTAGGTTATAGAATGAATCAGAAATATATATCATTGAAAAGAAACAAAAAGGCGAGGTGAGATACGCATTAATATCTCAGCTTCCAGCATGAAAAAAGAAATGTATATGGAATCAATAAACCAGTTCCTGATATTTTCACTTTATAGGACAATAGCTTCGAAAGCGTTGCCTGTAAGAGATTATATTTTGGAAAAGTAGAATTTTAAATATAGTGTTGATACTGCTTTATATTCGTTGAGCGCAATATGAGAAGTACAGTAATAGCTTTCAAACTCATCTGCGCATGACGCACATTAAAGAGGACATAGGTTGTTTGGAGGTTAATAAAATTATTAAGTTTATCAAGCGCGAGAATTAGAGAGCTGTAAATCTTGACATTTTCTTTCCATTTGCAATTTATGATTTGCAGCTTGCAGCCTTGGCCGCCGTAAGATTCTTTGGTCGGGAGATACTAATTTTAACATTTCAGTTTAATATATATATATATATATATATATATCAGAGGGAGCTGGTTACTTTGATCAAATGCTAGCATCATATTGACATTTTTGGCTTTCTCTCCATAACAAAACTTCTCTTAATCTTCGCATGATAATTTAAATGTCATAGATTTATTTTGTTTTTAAATTGCTTATTTTTCATCGTCATCATCACCATCGCCAAGCTAATCAGGATTGTTATAATCGTCATCGTTATTGTCGTCATCCTCATCATCATCATCATTATCACCAACATAATCATATCATCATCGTCGTCATCATCATGTGAGACATTAAATGTCTTTTATACTAATTATTGTTTTAGAATCAAAGTATTTCGTGTTAGACGTAGGCGGATCTACAAATATATTATACGGATTTTTACAGTGAAAAGATCCATTAGTTCTGTATCGGCTAGCCTTGCGTGATCATTCATAGACATATAGGCCATCAAAAAATTCTCTTCTCAAAAACACGTTTCATTTTCGTCCTTCATAGCGGAATTGTAAACCTAGGTGCAGCAGAAGCGAAATATGCGTGATGATATTTTTCGCACCAATAATTGAATAAAGAGACCGTGGTATTGTTGCGTGAGAGATCTCATTCATTGCGATTTTTCTGGATCATAATTGGCCGTGGCCATGGTGGCATGGCAGCAATATTTGACTTATTCAGCCTTTTAATTGTAGCAAAATCGTAAACAAGTGCTGAGAAAATTATTGATGGTGTGGCGTGAAAAGATCACTCGTGGTTTTGATATTTTCAGAGAAAGGTTGTAAAACATGTATCCTTCTACAAAAATCTCTATATCCACATCTGAATGCAAAGGGTGACCTCCAGAATATGTACAGTTGTCCTCAAAATTATTCATACCCCTTGGAAAATTTGAGATTTTTGCATTTTTCCTCGAATGAAAGGGGAACTGGATTAACTTACACTTTACTTGAATATTTAGTTCTCATCTACAAATGAGATAACAGGCCAATACCTGGTATCCAATGGCTTAATTTCCTTGAGGATGTTGTCCAGAGATGCCTTCACCTGGTCTTCAGGGCATTCCTTGGATTAAAAGGAGATTTAATGTATACACGTGGTGTAGTTATTGACTTTTTGGTTACGGGACTATGATACTGCTATTTTTATTCAGTTTTCTGCTTATTTTGATGAAAATTTTACTTTGAAGACGAAGAAAAAAACTCTTCCTCGAGAGACCTTCCCTGGAGCCCTTCCCTGTTGCACTGTCTAAGAGGGAGTTTGCCCTCATACTTATGCTCCATTCTCATTATGAATGGTTAGGAATGCCATGGTAGAGGTCTAAATGTTAGTTGGTGCCATTTTAATCAGTTTGTTCAGTTACACAAACTGACATACTCGGATCTGACACATCCCACACCAGGGACTTTTTCAAAAATCTGTCTATAAAACTTGCAATTTTGGAGCATCCAAAAAATGTTTTTTAATGAAAAGAAGGAATACACCGATCTACATATATATATATATATATATATATATATATATATATTAAAGAAAAATATTGTCATTTTTAATATGGTTCACAGTTTTTTAGTTTCCATTTCAAATAGGGCATAGAAGACCAAGTAAAATGGGTACAAAGAGAAGAAACAGATGGAGAAATACATGTAGTACATAACAGAAGAAGAAGTAGTGGTAATAGTAGTAGTGGTGGTGGTGGTGGTGGTGGTGGTGGTGGTGGTGGTTTTCGTAGTGGTATTCATAGTGGTATTCGTAGTGGTATTCGTAGTAGCAGTAGTAGCAGTAGTGGTAGTAGTGGTGGTAGTGGTAGTAGTAGTAGTAGTAGTAGTAGTAGTAGTAGTAGTAGTAGTAGTAGTAGTAGTAGTAGTAGTAGTAGTAGTAGTAGTAGAAGTAGTAGTAGTAATATAGTATAGTAGTAGTAGTAGTGGTAGTAGTAGTAGTAGTAATAGTAGTAGTAGTAGTAGTAGTAGTAGTAGTAGTAGTAGTAGTAGTAGTAGTAGTAGTAGTAGTAGTAGTAGTAGTAGTAGTAGTGGTGGTAGTAGTAGTAGTGGTGGTGGTAGTAGTATTAGTAGTAGTAGTAGTAGTAGTAGTAGTAGTAGTAGTAGTAGTAGTAGTAGTAGTAGTAGTAGTGGTAGTAGTAGTAGTGGCAGTAGTAATAGTAGAGGTAGTAGCAGCAGTAGTAGTAGTAGTAGCAGTAGTAGTAGTAGTAGTGGTAGTAGTAGTAGTAGTAGAAGTAGCAGCCAGTAGTAGTCGACGAAGTAGTCACAGAACAAGCTTACAAATAATTCTCAAAATCTTTGTCAATTTAGGTATACTTAAATTCCACTGCTTTATTTCAATATAGTATTGTGAAAACTGTGCCATTAATATCTCTTCCACATCCATGTACATTAATATTAATTATTACAAAGGTTCAAATTTCACAAAGAAATTTATCATTCTGCTGAAAAAAACACAAAAACAATACAGTAATAACAACAATGATAAAATTTACAAACTGTAAAAACCTTAGCATGGATAATATTTCAGTTTACCCCCGGTGTATGTTTCAGTTTCAGTTAACCATTATTATGAATAAATTTTAAAATTCAATGTACAATATTAACAAAACAAATGAAATAAAAATACAATAATTCCAAAATAAAGTGCCCGAATAAAAGATACATATAACTTTCCTTGCTTCCTAGCATTATAATTACAAAAAGGCTGAAGTACAGAGTAATCAGACTACATGTAATTCATTAACTTGTTAGGGGGTCTATGTTATATTTCCCAGTCGATAACACATCATCACAAGACTGAAGAATGAGGAAACAATCTTTACAACAATCATTATTGTAAAATGTTCAATTATTATCAATATAATATGTACTGACATAAAGTGGTTTGGTTGAAATAAAAGACACAAGTTAAAATAAAGAAAATGTTTTGGAAAGGTTAGATATTTGTTTAACATGCATCCTCTACTATCACACAATGCTTTGATAATAGAAAAATGATCTAATATGAGAAAATAAACCTCCTTCAACAGTATCAAGCATTGCAAAATGTGATATTTTGTAATGTACTTGTACACTTTTATTAAAGAAGCCATAATTCATTGCTCATAGTGCATGTGTCACTCACTTGTGCGTTTGTTTTCATCACACACTGTCAATGGTAAAGTGTAACTGCAGATGCACTTGTACATGTATTACACAAACATAGACAAGTACAACTATAGACCCTGAAATGACATTGGATAAGAAAATATTCCTCTCAATTCATAAGTTACTCATACATAAACGAAAAGAGAGAGGGAGATTACATCTTTGCATCAGTGTATAGGAAAATAATGACAAAAAAGGATGAATACAATTATAGTTTTTAAATTATGAATATTAGTCATCTAATTCACAATTCAGCTACTGGATAAACACAGCTTTATATGCAAGCATGTTTACTTATTTCAATTCAGAGCAAAACTTGAAGTACAAGACCCTGTATGCACAAATACCATAAATTGCAATAATGTTTATAAGAAATAAAACTGGGAGCACACAAAACCAGAAATCACTCAAGCAAGCCATAAATAAACCGGTACATTATTTTTAGAGGGCAAGCTTAGCTTTTAAAAGGACAAAATAACTTTCGTATTGTCAGAAAAATAACACATATATTTCAAGCTATGTTGTTAAATGGTAATATACTAGCAGTTGATAGCACAGAATAGCAGAAATGAGATACACGGATAGCAGAAAAAACACAGATGCTACATTCTGAATTTCTGATGCAAAATAATAGAATGAGCCTGAATTAATTTCACAGTCATGATTAATTTTATTATTAGATTATTTTCACTGTGATTAAATTGAATTAACTATAGATAATACCTATATACATGCACATGTACTTGTATACTATCTGTCTTCTAATAGGATCAAGAATAAAATAAAATTACAAATACAATATTTTTAACAATATTTTTGGTTCCCTATAATTATACTCATAATTTTACATTATTTGTTATAATCATCCTCATTCAAACAAATGCGTATATGCCAAATATTAACACTAAATACTTAAAGAAAACAAAAAGAAGAAGATTTCAAAGGCTTAGAAGCGAAAATGAGACAGCAATGAATCTATACATATTTTGATTCCACAACCACACACATGTATTCAGAAAGAAAATGATTAGCTCCCTCTATAGAGGGTTACCTTACAGGCTATTTTATACCCTCCATAGAGTACCGAAGTGTGACGTCATACCAGCCAAGTTGTCAAGGTTGCTGATTCGAAACAACTTTGTGCTAACCAGTGGTCTGGTGATCACACCAGCGCCAGACACTAAAAAAATTGGTAATTCATTCTACAATGAACATTTCCAGATGTAGACAATCATATGCACATTAGATCTTTTCAAACAGCATGCAATTATCAACAGAACAACAAAGTTAATGCCCAAGCACAAGCTATTTGTCCCATACAACTGACCACATCTGTGATTTGAGTATATCTGATGACCATATCAAGGCAATAGCCTAACTAGAGCTTGGATCAGACAAAATATGAAGAAGAGTGATATTTTTATGTGCCTTCATGTTAACAATTCCACGTCCTCATCCTCAAGCAGGCCACAGGGCCCTGTTTCATAAAACTTGTTATGAATAACAAGTCACAATAACTGTTATAAGCTACTGAAATCATAGCTTTTCATTGGCTGAGAGCACATTTTTCAAAGATATGTTGCAATTCTTATGGATAACATGTTTTATGAAACGGGGCCTAGATATAAATATTCAAATCTACCTTACATGCATAAATTTTCTTCCCTCCCAACAAATTACAGAGTAACAGAAATCAAACATAATACAGTGGAAACTTGTAACGACAAGGACTTGGGATCATGAAAATTACCTTGTTATATCAGGGTAAAAAAAAATCAAAAGAATATAAAGAGCTGGGACCAGGAAAATTATCTTGATATATCAGGGATCTTGTTATGTCAGAGTTCTTTATAACAAGGTTCCAAGGATTGGAGAAAGTGTGTTTTTCTTGGTGTGTCATGATGGGTATAGGAAATAATCAATTTCATTGAGGTAGCTTTAAAAGCTATAACGAGACACAAAGTTACAACATGGATACCTCTTTGAGTCAAAATTGAAGGTGTTTTAAACACCCATTATAACATGATTTTCCTCTTTTAACTCCCTTTGTCTATGAAAGGTGTTTAAGGAATCGATTAATTCATAATTTCCCTCTTCTCTAACCCTGCCTATGAAAGTGTCTTAAGCCCACTAAAAACTGTGTGAATCAACAGCGAACAGATTTCTGAAGATATTGCAGCATCTCTAAATATGACATTTGGATTAAATATAATATACATGTATTTAGATTGAGGTTCATATTAGTCATGTGAATAGTAAAATATAAATTATGGGGTATTGGGAGCCTCCTAATCAGAGAAAAGTCCCAATGGGTGGCAAATCATATTGATAGCAGACCAGTCAATGCATTAAAACCAACTTGGCTTTTTCTCCAACTGAGCACAGTATCCTTCAGTTTTGAATTACGTAATTTATAGTTAGAAAGATTTTACATTTTATCATATCTGATGAAATTGCAATATCTTCAAAAAGTGGATAGCAGTGAGATCATACAACAGACAGTGGGCTTTCTAAACACCAATAACATAATTTCCCTTCTCTACCCTGGTCAAATGACCTTTAGTTGACCTCTATGGCCTGCTTCTCTGTGACCTCTGATTCTTTATAGTGTTTGAGGGTCCTGGCCGAGGGGTCAGTAGCCCCAGTCCACTTGGGCATCCAGATGTAGGGTATCCACTCAGAGCGTCCAGGGTAGTACTTCTCAAAAACCTGTCGGTAGTAGTAACCTTCCTTGGAGCGGGGAGGGTTGAAGGGGAATTTTTTGGGTGAATCCTCCAGCTGGCTGTCTGTCACCTGATAGATGGGAGCAAAAGGCAAGTATGAAGTGAATGTAAACAAAAGTTTTACTTTTCATCTTGGTCTCAGGACCCCTGGTTGACTACAACAATGGATGTTGGTGGATCTAAATTTGTAACAGACTTATACGACTGCTTTGGTAGTATTAAATCTATTTCAGGTATCAGAGGTATACAGCTTTAGACACTAATAGTTAATGCTCTGCCCCTATGCACACCATGCAAAAAAAACCCAACTTCAATGCAGTATTAACAAGTGAATGAGTAAATTACGCAATGCGTAATAAATGTCCCCGCCGGAAGTGCAGATCTGTGGAAATTAACTAGCCTGAACCTTAAAACTTCAGTGAAAAACTTTAGTGAATAAAATAATAATGTTACTGCATGCAAAAGAAGAGAATACCAACAATGCATGTATACAACTGAAATATAAAACATGAAAACATAATGAACCTTCAGCCATTTTGAATAAATTTGCATAAATTTGCATGAATAATGAATTTCAAAATTCTGTGTAGAAGTTTGGAAGCCCCCACCCAGCCCTATCAGATAAAACAATCGGAATCAAAATCGGCCAAGAAATGACGGAGAAGTAGCATTTTCTAACATTTGAGCACACATGGACAGACGGACGGACACACACACACACACACACACACACACACACACACACACGCACACACGAACGGAGCCCGTTTCATAGTCCCCTCGCGAACTTCGTTCGGCGGGGACAACAATAAAGGGAGTCTTCTTCATAAACAGTGGCACTAACGTATTTGGCAAGACATTAATCTACATTTGACATATTTGACTCAGGTGAAGAAAATGGGTACCAGTAGGAATTACTTCCTTGAAGCTTCAGCATCTTCATTAGGCAGCTAGGCTGAGCCGGTGTAAAAATTCAAAGCTTTTTGTAAGCGCATAGAGACATTGATAAGCATGTGATATGCGCTATGCAAGAGTAGTAGTAGTATTATTATTTTTTCAAAATTATGTAAGTACACCTTTACCAAATTGTACCTACCTGTGTTTCAATATGCTCCTGCAGAACCTCATACCACGACTTCTGAACGGATGAGACTCCGTCGCTGAAAGCTTCCTTTGGTCTCCACAAGATCTCTGGTGGTAGAAGCCCTGTTCCATCAAAGGCTTTACGGAACAGGTACTTCTCAATGCCTTTGTTTGGACAACGCATCTCCTTAGGCAAGGACAGGAAGTATGATGTGAAGTGGTGATCAAGAAACGGAACACGGAGCTCAAGTCTGTTGGTAAACATAGAGGATTGAAATAATCATCACTGTTTAAAGAGGATGTAAAAAAGCAATTCTTCACATAGAGTTCCTCAAGATGTATAAACATACAAAGGTGCAGTAAAATAAAGCTCCAGATTCAGCATATATTTGTGTTACTTTGCTACATGTATATATGTCTTAGGTGTCCTGCTACTTCAGTTTTCATGCAGTTAACATGTATTTACATGGATTCTACTATTTCAGATGGAAAATCAATTGATATCCAACTACAGAACTTAGTGTCATGCAAATGGGGAGGTCAGAAAGAGTAGATTAGCTCTTGGAGGCTCCACTAGAGCTCTGAAAAGAGAAATTAAACGGCTCTCGCAAGTCCCCAATGGGTACAATATGATTTTGATAGGAAACAAAATTTCCAGACACCAGCCCGATTTACTTCAGGTAAGAACAGAAAAGGGCAACTTTAGAACTTCTCCCTACCCATGAGCTGCCGTGGTCCTGTCTGCACGAAGCACATCATAGCGGTAAAGATCCTTGAGTAATCTCCTGCTCTCATCATCTCCAGCCGAGGCATCGGGCTGCTTGTGGAAATAGATGTATCCCTGAGCTAGTTCATCAGATCCTTCACCAGAATAGACAACAATGGTGTCTGTCTCCTTGCTGATGTATCGAGCTACCAGGTACATGCCTGAAAAAAATACATATACGATAGATATTGAAGCTTATACAATCAAACCAATACAAGTCATAATGACTGCTTAAGGAAGATAGGAGAAGTCTTCATGTATATAGACACAGATGTGGTCCCTTGTTACACAGGTCTGAGAGGAAAAAATGTTTAATAAAAACAAAAGAAAATGACCTTTAAGTAGATTTTAATAGACAAGTCAATATTGATTTTATGAAGCAGATGGGTCTGTTATGCATGGCACTATTAACCATCTTTAGCATGGCTGCTAATACAGCGCTTGAGCATTCAAGGAATTTCTTCCCACAAGATAATATACCCCTGGTTTTGAGAGAGGCAAATGTAAACTAATTAATACAAACCTGTGGTTTCTCAAAGTACTGCAGGTTTGATTTTTACAAACTGACAATATCTTTGGATTCAGTTGCATTTATTTATTTACTTAGTTATAAATTACAAACAGAAGATGGGGAAAATGCAGATGAGGATGAAGAAAAGAGAATGTCCTTACCAACTGAAGCACGGATGGTAGTGATGTCATAACTCTCAATGGACTTGATCACATGTTCCACTGCTTCGATGCCTTCTTCAGGTGTGAATGAAATCTCATGATGTTCGCAACCAATGTGAGAGGCCACCTGAGTAGAGTAGTCCAAAAGACACTCATTGCAGATAATTCTACTAAAGGCACTGACACCCATCAAGAGGTAATATTTATATAATATTGACTGGCCTTGAGGGGGACATCGAATATGTTGCCTGCAACAGAGTTGAAGACAAGGGCAATATGGTTCTTTTAAGGGCAACATTTTCGATATTCCCCGAAAGTAGAGCCAGTCAATATTATTATTATTACCTATATCATGTATATGCCTATTTTGTAGCAATTACAAACACGTCTGTTTGCCTGTCAGTCCCTCTGATTTCAGGTTATTCATACAGGTATGTAATTTTGGGAAAGCAATTGTGACGTAAATTGTTACCGCGCGTATCCATTGTTTAAGGATACGTGCGGTAACAATGAAAGGGTGGAATATGGCAAAATGTTTCCCCCTTTTTTAGTACAGTGGTCTATGGGGAAAACCCGGAAGAGGGCAATATGGCAAATATTGCCCGCTCCGGTGATGGATTTGGAGTAGCGCGCAAAATACGGCTTTTTATTTTGTAACTAAAATGCCCTGTATAGGTAATAATAAAGGATATAATCATAACAATGATGATATTGGCTTCTTGTAAAGCCCTCATATTGACCACGCATGGTGCTCAAGGCACTCCAATATTACCCTAACTCTAGCTGAGCTACAAATTTCAGTGCTCCGTAACCCTTCCAACTCTATCTGGGTGGAGTGTGGTAAATGTGTCTTGCGAAACTACACCAGTGCTATGCCAAGGCCTTTGCATTTTGTGTTAAAGGGTGACTAAAATAGAAAATTAATTGCCCATTTTTCGTAGGAAGGAGTCATCAGGAGCCAAAAAATTTCTATCACACACTTTTTTATGCATTCAGTCGTATTTCATAATCATTTGAAAAGTACATTTTTGCTGATTTACACAGTCATAAGCCCCGCCCCTAAAAAAACCCATCGAAGCGACATCATGATCACGTGATCTGTGACGTACGAGAAGTAAGGGAAAATATTCCACAAACCTATATACCGTGCGCGCCCGCAGGCCCCGGCAGGCCCAGCCCGGTGCCGAGCATGACATTCACCGCATCGACCATTTGCATCGCATATTTTCGTGTGTTTAATTCCTCACAATAAATTTGATTTTGGGACACAATTTCATCAATAATGCCAAATCGGTGTATAGCTGCGGGCTGTAGCAAGACCCCTAAAGATGATGTAAGCCTACGTACATCATTTTCCTAAAGATGAAAATCTACGGAAATTGTGGGTCGCAAAGGTATGCTCACGCGGGCAGAGTGGCAAGGGCCAAGCGAGTGGAGTACAATTTGCAGTGATCACTTAATGTTCTCCAGCAGCTGCAGCAGCTTCACCCGCGGCCCCTTCCCCCGCGACCCCCTCACCATGCCCTGGCGCGTCTTCTGCGAGGGGTTCAAACATATATGGTCGAATTCCCCTTGCCACTGCACTTGAGCTTCTTCTCTTTCGGGATCAATAAATTATCTGATAAATCAAAGTTCGTATCTGGCTCAAAAAAGTCCTCCAAATCGGACTCGCGATCACTATCCATCTCTCTAAGTTACTCGAAGAATTCAGCCAAAAATCTAAGTCAGTACTTATTGATAATGATTATTCATTCCTAAGACTATATTGATTAATTTCCCTTTTTCATAAATTGTCTGTTGAACAGAGGGGTCAAATACCGCATTGTGTGTACAATGTTACATTGCCGCAGCCTGCAGATCTTGTGCCTCTTACTCTTCATACGTCACTTGGGGGTGTGACCTCAATTAACCAATCAGCTCACGAGTTTTAAGGAACGGTCCCAAAAACGAGACATAATTTTGACAATCAATTGCCAGATTCGTGATTTGAAAGCAAAAATACATGGAAACAGCACTTTTTTTCTCTCTAATTTAGTCACCCTTTAAGTGTTTACACCACTTGACTACTGTAAAACAAGAAACTTTCACGACATAAAATTTTTTGCGAATCGTTAATGACAGCCAATTTCGTGGCAATAAAGTAATTCGTAAATTGCAATAATTTTACGTTGTTTCAATTATGATTTGATTAATTCGCGGCATGAAACTTTCACCAATCTTGACCATTCGCGAAAGTTTCATGCACGCGAAAATTTCTGGTTTTACAGTATAACACTTCATCATCCAATTGTAATGGATGAATGCACATCACATACATATTAGATATCATCATACATTGTCCAGGTGTGGGGTATCAATAAAACAAGAATAACTGAGAAGTCATGCTGTACATATGATATGCTCAGTCAAATCCAATTTAGATCCATGAAGCCTAAAAAAATCCTTGAAACAGATAGGTGATAGGGAATAGCCTGAAAGCTGGCACCCCTGATGTGAGGCATACCTTTCTGGCAGCGACAATATCAGGACTGCCTTCCATTCCGATTGAGAATGTCTGAAGAGGATACTCAATTCCTGCCTCTCCCATCAGCTTCATCACTAGGGCTGATACCAAACTAGAATCCAAACCACCTGATTAATGAAGAGAGAGAGAGACAGAGCAGAGAGACAGAGAGAGAAAGAGAGACAGAGAGAGACAGAGAGAGACAGAGAGAGACAGAGAGAGACAGAGAGACAGAGAGAGATAGAGAGACAGAGAGACAGAGAAGAGAGAGAGAGAGACAGAGAGACAGAGAAAGAGAGACAGAGAAGAGAGACAGAGATACAGAGAGAGAAAGAGAGACAGAGAGAGATAGAAAGAGAGACAGAGAGACAGAAACAGAGAGACAGAGAAGAGAGAGAGAGAGAGAGATATTGAGAGAGAGGAGAGCGGAATATAGAGAGGGAGAATATAAATGAGGGAAAATGAAAAAAAAAGGGGAAAAGGAGGAAGAGAGAAAAACTGAGGGTCAGAGCATTATAGACATAATTGTTTGTATAATGACTGGAAAAAAGATATTTCAATTTCAGGTTTATTGTCTTGTACTTCAAATGTTTAAGAACTGATGTGTGTGTGTTTTTCACAATCTTCCTATATCAGGTAAGCATTGTAAGATTATGATAAAAAAAGTATTGAGATAGCTATGGAACAGTACGCAAGTAATGCAAAATGATCAACATATTTCTTGGAGACATTAATTTTTTCCACACATTGCTTATTCTCTCTCACCTTTTCACCGCTCTATATGGGAGGAGATGGCGGGGGGGGGGGGGGGTACCTCATTCAGAAGACATTCTCTACCAGTTTCTCAATAAGCAATAACTTAATAAGTCTTTGAAATTACTTTGAAAACACTTTCTTGTTTGTAAAACGGTATCTGTAACTATAAAATAACTAAACTAACCTGATAACATGCAGCCAATACGACGGCTGCTCATCAATCGCTTCTTCACTGCTTCAGTGAAAAGAGCACGGATGTTAGCATGTACATCCTCCTCATCTGTTGACAAAATAAGAACCAAAATTGGAATCGTTGGAAATTCATTTCTATGGACGACTCACTGCATTTTCTGACATTTGTCATACAACAAATGGAAGAGAGAGAGAAAGAGACAGAGAGACAGAGAGACAAAGAGACAAAGAGAGAGACAAAGACAGAGACAAAGACAGAGAGATGGATAGAGAGAGAGAGAGAGAGAGAGAGGGAGAGAGAGAGAGAGAGAGAGAGAAACAGGAAAAAAGGGGAGAGCGAGAAAATGAAGAGGGAGGGAGAGAGCAAATTTCATGTCGTGAGATGAAACAAGAACAAGCAGAATACTTGATGTTTCTCAGTCATCTAAAGGAAGGCAATTGTGTTGTTTTTTTCCTCCTGTCTTCCATCACCGTTCTTTCCCCAATGAATTCATGACAACATCCTTTGGCAAGACATTAATCTGTCTTTGCCACCCTAGACCCAGGTTAAAGGGAATCGGTAAGTTTGATGAGGCTTGATTTAATAAATTGTTGAATTTTGATATCTGTCTTGTATAATGATGTTAAGAAGGATTTATAAATAAATAGCCAGGCATGGAAAGGTTTTTCAAATATACAATGTTATTATTAAGATATCTACGACTGAATAGTGCCATTTATGAAACCGTACGGGGGTACGCTTTAGTCTAACACTGCAGTCTATGGGGGTAAATGAGTCTGGCATTTCTGGTCACTTGTATATGTTTACTTTTGTGAAGCACATGATGATTTTGAAGAGCATTTTTTTTTCCTGGGCTTCATTTTTACACCATATTACATACACTGATAGCATGTAAGCCAGGTAGCTCAGATTTTATCAAGCCTCTACAAAGTTACCAATTCACTTTAAGATCTAGTATGAAGAATTACTTGAATGCATATTAAGAACCTTACCATGAAAGCTCAGCTTAGAGCCAGGGTAATAGTGGTATTCTTTGCATTTTATTCTCATGAAAAAGCCCTTTATGAATCCAACTATTTGTTATCATCAGTAGTCTTACCTTCTGGTTGAAGACTGCCCTCTACAGAGGCCCACTTTGGAGTCTGTTCGAATGAGTGGAACTGGATGAGTTCCAGAGGGGATACCTTGCCGCTGGGTAGGAGGTTGAAACTTTGTACGTGACCAGGAGGGAAGGGTTTGATGGTTACATCCCTGTCATCATAGCCATGTCTCAAACCAAGAAGACCTTAGAAAAAAAAAAAAAAAAAAAGAAAAATAATAATTACTTCAATTGTCAAAGTAAAACTGGTCTATGATACTGTCAATTTTTAATGATAGAATACACATTGAATAACTTTTGAGATATCAAGTATAAGTATAAGTATCTGTATCTCTGGGCATTTCAAATATTTAATTCTGTACTCAAAACAGTGTGTTACTTTCAAAAATTATTTCAAGCAGTCAGAAAATACATAAAGGAAAAATGCAAATTTATTAATTTTTATTTTCCAAGCACTGTATGTGGCAATTAATGTGCGTGTGTCCGTGTGTGTGTGTGTGTGTGGGGGGGGGATGCACATAGTCTGTAGGTACAATAAATGTACTTAGGGTCAAACCAAGGACACAATGTTCACTTCTATTAAAATATAAATATATAATTCTTATTTACCTTTAGCCTCTGAGCTAAGAGCCATAAAGCCATCCTCGTTCAGGAGATAGAACATGGGCCTCACTCCGTAGGTATCACGACCAAGGTGAACCTATGACAATGGGAGAGGTAGAAAGAGAGCAAAGGATAATTACCAGTGTTGGGTACCTCGAGATCGATCTTGATCTCGGACACATCTGATCTTGATCTCAGATGTTCTAATCTCGATCTTGAGCTGCGGATCTTGATCTTGATCTTGATCTGGATCTCGGACTGTCTAATCTTGATCTTGATCTTGATCTTGGACCCTCTGGTCTTTGTACCCAACACTGATAATTACAGAAAGAGATGACTGTACACGATTCCACTCATAGTTTCGTGATCAGGAAAAAACAATAATTTTTTTCAGGTTTTTTGATTGCCTTAAACTACACACTTACAGGTGGATCCAGGACTGTCTGGCAGTGTGTGTATGTGTGTGTGTGTGTGTGTGGGGGGGTGGAGGGGAGCCACAAGTCCCAAAAATCTCAGACAAGCAAAAAAAAATGTCAGTGAAATATAAGAGTAGCATGTTTTCCAGATGCTTTTTCAGGTCTAAAAGTGCTGCAGTGGTACTTTTTTAGGGGTCACACTGATTGGATCTGCCACTGATATTACGCTGTAAAATTCAGAATAAGTCATTTAAGTTGTCAAATCCCAGAAAAATAATGAAAACGATAATAGATTCTCTATGATACAGTTAATGAAAGAAATGATATCACACCAAAAGGAACAATTGAGGCATGCATTGTAAAATTTATCATGAAAATACTCATTATTTGATTAAGTATTGTGTAAAGGTATTGTGAACATTATAATCTGTAATCTACTGCAATACAAACTCCAGTGCAAAATGAATATATGCAACCCCCTTTTATTCTCATTCAAATTAACTCAAGCATTTTTTTTATGGGGCGTAGATTTTTTGCCTACTGTGAGCCTTGATAATAAACAAGGCTCACAGTAGGCAAAAAATTGTAGATAATGAAAGTCACTAGACCGTAAATAATAATCATCGAGGTTATCATCACTGTATTCACCTGTCTGGTAGCTGTGTCAACGATACACATAGCGAACACACCATCTGCCATGGCCGCTGCATACTCAATACCACCCTTGTTGTACAGATGAAGGAGAATCTCACCGTCGACGCTGCTCTGGATCGGGAAACCAAACGCCTCGCTCAGCTGTGAAAAGTATTGATTAGTCAACATCAGATACAGTTGATACAACAAAACTATGATTGTACGACATGTGCTCCAGTGACAATTGCTCCGCTACAGCTTTGTAAAGGAAATAAAAACTTAACTTTACTCCTGGATAAAACTCCATAAGTCACCCTAACCCTAACCTTACCCTAACCCTAACCTTACCCTAAAACCCTATTCCAACTCCAATCCTAACCCTATATCTTTGACGAAATAAAGCCCAGAGCAATTGTCGCAGGCTCGCAAACGTCGGACCCAAAATTATACATTTGTCAGTTGTCACTCAACACAAGGGAAAATGTCCTTCGGTACAGCACAACACACAAAAAGCTGTTGACCTTTTTTTTTCATGGTCAATCACAACATATGCTACAGTACAAGCTGAAGGGTATATGTAAACATTTGTCGAAGATGATCAAAATATGGTCCATATGTATGTGTACATGCAAAATATACGTAGGATAAATGTTGTACTTTGTAATGTACAGTCGAGTACTGTTGAATTCTGGTTTTATGTGTGGAAGGAATTGCATTCTTGTTAGGTTATCATGCTGTATAGATGGGTGTTTTGGGCCGACAAAATATAAACAAACTAAGAAAACCTTGCAAAACTCACATTAGCTCATAGGAGACTACATGCTATGCACGTAGTCAGTTCTACAAGCATCATTTCCTTATCCTTGGCTCATCACGAACACTCTTGAAAGTTTTGCTTGGTTCTGTATTAAAAAAATTTATTTCCTGTCCACTTCATGACACAAAAATACCTTTAAGGCCGTACATGTACATACATGTATGTTTGATTAGCTTTTCTTTTCAAATAATCCAAATAAACAAATTGCATTCATCCAATCTATAATAATGGCATTTTTACTTTCATCATTGTTAGTTTTTCATGATGTAGCCATATCAAAACTGATCACTTCATTAGTAAAATCCAGAGTCTGGATTCTTGAGACAAATAAAATGTAGGTTAGTGACGTTGTTTCAAGTTTTCAACATACCTTGCGATAGTTGTAGATCTCTCCGTTGTAGAGGAGGGTGAGGTTTGGGAAGCCGTTAATACGGAGAGGCTGCATACCAAACACATTACCCACGATGGCAAGACGATGAAAACATAAGCAACAGTTGTTATACTTGGGAATGCTCTCCGTCCTAAACGAATCAGGACCACGGTGAGCTATCTTCAGCGCACTCCCTAGATGCTTGTGGACGTCCACATCGCTTCCGAATAATGCCCATATGCCACACATCTTGGCTTACTTTGTAGTTCAATTGCAAGCTGTAGATCTAAGAGAAGATAGACGAAAAGAGGCGCCATGATTAATAGTTTTCTAAAGCAAGTAGCCTACCTCAACGTTTTCCTTATCAGTAGTTTGATGGTTTACCTCCCTTCTTTTTTTCTCTGTTTTCATCTCTCTTACTTTCTCTGCCTGTCTCTCTCTCTCTTGCTGTCTATCTCTCTTTCTCTAAAGACTCATTCAAAAATGTTGCAGTAAACCACCTTTTTAAACCCCTTCCATGCCACCAAATTTTAGAACAATTGCAAGAAATGAACTTTCAATAATTAAATATTAACTTTCAATGAATTTTTTTCTTGAGCAAAACTGGACAAAGATGTATTGCATCTATAGGAATGAATATTACATTGAAGGCACAGGTTTCTGTACGAGGAAGAATTTTCATGTCATTCTGAGCTGAAACGAAATGTTCATCACTCAAATTTTTGGCGGGATTCGCCGCCCACGGCATGGAAGGGGTTAAATTTTAGCATCACATTCCTGTATCTTATAACACAGAGGCAAAGTGAGCACACGTAGGACCTTTATTGTGTCATGCATCCCCACTTGCCATTCATTAACCCTTTCGAGACAACTGACCACATTTTGTGGTTTGGCTCAATAACTTTTGATTCAGAGCCCTGAAAAATATACCAGATACATGAGCAGAAAAAGCAAAAATTTCTGCACACACTATGTCCATTTTTGTTACATGACGATTTTGTGTTTGATCCCAGGAATTTTAAAAAGGAGAATAAGCTTTAAAATCCTTAAATTGGCAACTCATTGAGAGGTTAAAAATCATTGTTTTTTATCGAAATTGGCAACTTTTTCAACTTTTCGCCAATTCTGTTGCCAATATTGTTTTCAAAGACATTACCCCTTATTACAATCTTGTAGCACTAAAAGAAAATATCATTTTGCCAATTTGAAGAACAAAATGTGATCAATTTAGCCCTGAAATAATTCCTGTCCTGAAAGGGTTAATGCACAAAAAACTGCCATGTTTTTTTCCCCACGATTTACTGTGGCATGCCTAACTCTCCATAAATGCCCTCTCACTCTCCCTCTCCCCTCGTTTCTAGGCCTTCATTTATATATTATGTATGGCACTGTATTTATTGATCTTCAATATTTTGTTTATTCCAAAGCAATCCTTCAAATTTTCAACATATTCCAAGACATCACATGCTATTTCACACAGGGGTAGATTATGTTCTGTTTCCCATCCCTTAAAGTAGAATTTCATTGATTTTGAATATTGATTTAATTTTTATTATTGCATAGGTGAAGCTTAGATTGAACAAGGTTCATCAAAATTCAATGCTTGGAAACATTTGAAGTAATGATTATTATCAATTATAAAATGATATAACACAGCCCCGCTATAGCACCTATAGAGCTCTTTGAACGCTGCTGAGATATGTGACGTCATACCGGGGAGCAATCCTTCCTAAGCAGACGATGCCCCATAACATCTTACTCATTTTCAGTGCCTGTTTTGTCATCTCATCTTCACTTATTTCTCTTACTTCGCTAGCGTCAGTATAAATGTTTATTTGTTGCCTCACTCTAAATTTCCTGCATGGTATTATTTTGATGAAAAATGCAGCGTTAAAAAAATAAAGGAATCAATCGCTTGTAAACAAAATAAGATGCCACTGTATTTTCAGCTGCATGCACCGCGGCATGTTGGCGTTTCAAGAGGGAACGAATACCATCCATGCTATAATTCAGCGGGCTTTACAATTCGAAAGTGTGATTTCTTTGATTGATCATTGACCCTTATCATGACTTTTTACAAACAAAAGATTTTAGTTACTAGAAACGGTTTCACTTCCCTTTTAGAATGATGTGAAATACGGTCATGGTGAAACACACCAAACTCTTTATAATTTAAAAATAATTGCATTGCAGTTACGTTCACTTGATATAGGACGTCGTCTGCTTAGGCAGGATTGGTACCTGATGTGACGTCATGAAAACATGGGTATATTTCTGGCGAATCGCTCGGATATCCCAGATGCTGAGAAGCGTTTTTATTTGTGCCATTTTTTAATCATCAAACACGCAGTTAACGTAAAACTTATACAATTACCATCTGCAAGCTTTCTAGTTTCTAGAGATACATTATTGAGCATATTTGTGATTTGCTTTGAATATCTACTTTAAAGTGATAGGTTGACAGCTGTAGGCAAGTGGTGCATGAATAATAAAAGAAATAGAATAAAAACTATTACATGTACAAGTACTTTAAGAAATATTCATGAAAATAAGAATCAACTTTTTGTTCCTGTTCAACCCTGTGTTCCAATTCATCACACCTTACAGTACTTAAAAAAACAATTTTAATTTGTCTCATGATATTCAGGCAAAAGCTAGTGAGGCATGCCTTCCACACTTCATATGAGAACGTTCTGTGTTATGACAGGATTATGCTTAATTTATAAATTTCTGGGAAGATGCCTGCAGTTCAAGTGCACCAGTAAGCAAAATAACTGAGCAAAAGATTTGTAGCAAAAACCCCAATACATTTCTTTGGTATACACTATGCATAGCACCTACAATTACTTCAGAAACATTGCAGAAGTTAGTAAATGTAAAGAAATCATGATACATTATTGTAAGGTGTGTTAGTGTCAGACTAATGTCACCAGATTGAGCCTAAAGGTGGGAATTTCAAAAGAGTTGGAAATTTATTTCAAATGTTTCCAGCATCCCAGGTTGTGATTTGCTCTTGAAAATGTCTGAAAAGCTTCTTCATAGGCACACGACCTACTCATGTGAAGTGCATGATGTTCGCAAAATCTTTACGAAACCCCAAGCGGATTCCGTTTGAAAGAAATTTCCAACTTTTTAAATATTCCCACCGAACTAAAAACGACTCTAGCGAACAATTGACGACTCTTCTGAACCTCGCGCATGTTTGGCGAACTTTTGGAGCCCAAAATAAGAATCTTGCACTTCCATCCCTCGTGAATCGTTCGCGTGCCCCGTGAAAACCCACCTTTAGGCTATCAGAATTAGACACGGTCCCCTACAGTGTAGATCTACATTACAGGTACATGTATGTAAATGTATTGTAGTTTCCTCTAAACTTACAAAAACCACAAATAGAACATCAGAGGTGCCCCCCCCCCCACTACAAAGTCTAACAAGATTTTGAAGTTGCATATATTAATGTACTTGATATCAGTAAAACTAGTTTTCAAATTGTTTACATATCTCATAGACTTGGTATGAATTCCACAAGGATTAAAGATAACAAATAACAAAGCCATAATTATATATTTTTACTTTACATGCTGTATTTTATCATAGTAGTAGTAGTAGTAGTAGTAGTAGTAGTAGTAGTAGTAGTAGCAGAAGCAGCAGCAGCAGCAGCAGCAGTAGTAGTATTAGTAGTAGTAGTGTAGGATGCCTATTTTGTCATTTGTATTTGACTTTGTTTACACTTCTTTTCTGTCCTTAAGTTGGAATTTAGTTCAGTTCAGTTAGGTTTTCAGTATGTATTTGTTGTCATGCATCTCATCAGATACTGTCCTACTTCTCTGTCACTTTCATTCCTTTCCTATTCAGATGTGCTCATTCATTCCATCCTCACATCTGGTTCTTTTGTTGAACATTCTTCATTACATAATCACCCAAGACATTGACCCATCCTCATCCTTATTTATTTCTGATTGGTTTCTTTATTGAATTGGGTTGTTACATTTTAGTTGGATCATTCCATTTTCTTTATGTTCATTGGTTATGTATGTTTGAATATTTATAATGTTATGTTTCCTTAGTTACTAGTTTGATGTGGGCCAGGCAGCCCTATGGTATAAAAGATCATCATTAAATAAAGAGATTAGATTCTACTTCTGAGACTGAGAGACTACCAGACATCTTAGACTTTCTTGTATTTATTTTACGTATATCCTGAGTTCCTGTTATGTTTGATCCTGTTATGTTTGAGACTGATTTACTACTTTCCTGAACTTAATTTATTTGGTGGCATTGTATAATTTTCAATGCTACAGTAGTACTACTACTAGTACTAGTAGTAGTATTCTTATCATCATCATCATCATTATAATTCATCATCAATATATCATGCCCCAGGATCTTAAAATATACCTGTAAGGAAATGTCCATAATATTCCTACATGTTTGTGATAATAAAAATCAATATCCATTTATCAATAATTTGTACCTCTAAAAAAAAAGTAAACAGGAATATGTTTACAAACTTCTTAGTTCTACTTCTAGTGTGACTCACACAACTTCCAAATAAAGGTTAATTCCCACTGCTTGGTCACTGTATTCACTAACTATACACAGCGCTGTTGCATGACGACTCCTCTGTATTGAGAATGGTTATGACGCACATAATGGTCATCTGGTCAAGGTCGAACAACTCCCAACAGAGAGATTACATAACACGAAAGGGGTTGATTTGAGACTCCAGGAGGAAGAGATTAGAGAGAAGGAGACACACCAGCACTGGCAGTGACTATGTATTTACTATTAGACTATTGTTATGTACATGGTGGCAATCCCAGTGGGGGGGGGGGGGGGGGGGGGTACATAAGGCCTAAGGGCTATCTCTCCATTCCAGTCAGGGACCTGCTGCACTAATAAAGATTCTTTTAAATATTCATTTCTTCCGAAAACACTTACCGATTGGAATTGGCTACCATTATACCAAGACTTCCAAGTCAATAGTAAATTACAGTGGCGGATCTACGGGGGGGGGGGGGGGTTTAGGGGGTTTAAAACCCCCCCCCCCCCCTTGGGCTGCCAAGTAAACATTCAATGTGCATAGGAAAAAAAAAAAAAAAAGAGAAAAAATAGAGCATGCAAGTATGCTTAAAATCGCAAGCTGGCAACCCTAAAAATGAAAAATCTCCCTACTGTGGGAGGGGGGTATCCCCCCTCCCACACCCTCCCCCCTCGCTCGCTTCGCTCGCTCGGGCTCGGTCGCTACGCTCCCTCGCAATACCCAGCTCAGCCCCTCAAACCCCACCCTTGGAAAAAAGCTAGATCCGCCCCTGAATTACATCCAAAGGCAAAGCTAAACTGCAACAGCATTATCTAATTTTATTATTTCTGCGCACACCCACCCTACTCACTTTACTCCGCAGGAGTGTTGAGCCGTATCACTCAAGATCAAGATCAAGAAGCAGTGTCGCATCTGGTTACCATGGTTACACGGGGATAAAAGAGGCATGAAGAGGTCCATATGGTCTTATGGACGGGCCCTCACATATGCTTGCCGCGATCGCCCGGCAGTCCCCGGCAGCGCAGGGTCAGGGAGATCCATCTCCCTGCATCAAGTGAATCACTATCAGTGCCACGAGACTTTCGCTGTAACTTAGTAATATTTACTTAGAACTGAAACTGAAAGAAGGCCTGGCATGAATAGGGTTAGGGTTAAGGTTAGGGTATAACTTACCGTAAAACTGAGAAGGATTCGTTTGGAAAGGCCACCAAAAACACCTTGTTTCCACACGGAACAGATCCCCAGATCTTGTCGAGTCGAGATGAGAGAAACAAAGGAAATGCACATGTGTACGTACGTACTTACGTACGTGTGTGTATGCCGATCGCGTTGAAATGCAAAAAAG
Organism: Heliocidaris tuberculata; assembly: GCA_025618425.1. Classification (NCBI taxonomy): domain Eukaryota; kingdom Metazoa; phylum Echinodermata; class Echinoidea; order Camarodonta; family Echinometridae; genus Heliocidaris; species Heliocidaris tuberculata. Next base: position 31,985,747 of record CM046849.1, read on the forward strand.
GCGTGTCATTTTTTAATTGCTCCTTATGGATATTCATAAGTATTCCTACTAACGCTGGCAAATGGCCAATGAGCATCGACAATGTGTTTGTGACGTCTTTCATGAAAATAATAAACATACGCCCACAGAGATGAAGCACGTGTACTTAGTCTCTACATCGGAACTCTTTTTTATCATTGTTAGTAGTCTTGTCATTAAAAAAATGTAAGAACATAAAAATGTAAAAGTATGATAGTTCTATGAATATCAAAAATATACAGAAAGGTATAATATAATCTGATTTTAGTAGTTACTTCTAGCTATTAAAGCTTTTAAATTCATAATTTTGTCGTATTTTATTAAATAAGGTCTCCAATTTGAGACTGTATACCGAACATCCTTGTTGGTTGCATCAGGTAGGATGGGAAAAATGCTAATTTCCTTGACCATGATTGGCTGTTTCCTTTACAAGTATTGCATCATTTACGGCGAGGTGAAGGGGGGGGGGGGTAGGGCATGGGAGAGGGGCATTGTCAAGGAGTTTTGAGTTGTATAAAGGGGTTTTGTCATGGCAAGCATTTAGCTGTAAAAAACTGCCGGTGTCACCGGATGAGATGTCCGTTCGGATGACGTGTCTCCACGGACACCTCATCCGGATCGGAATCAGGACCACGTGTCCCATATACGGACCAGCTGTCCCCATTTCTTGCGTATAAATTCGCGCGAGCTCACACCGTGTATTCAGTGCGATGCTCGATGCAATTTAACCCATAGACTTCGGCGCATTTTTTATATTGATGTGTCTAGCTAGTGTGTGCTTCATGCCGCGTGCATGACTGTGGGGGGGGGGGGGGGGGGGGGGGGGGGGGCTCAGAGAGGAGTTGGGTTTGAACTCCGATGACTGTATAGTACTACCGTTGGTAGGTACTACAGTCGTTTGTGTACTAGCTAGTGTGTACGTGCTGCGTGCGTGGGTATGTGCGTGTGTGTGTGTGTGGGGGGGGGGGGGGGGGGTCGAGGAGGAGCTGAGCAATTGTCATGACCCTGATATAAAAGATGATAATCTAATGCTTCCACACATATGCGTCTTGATGGCGGCTCATATACTTTTTTTAAACATGTCTTAGAAATGAGAGTTTCAGGCAGCGAGGTCAAAGACTTTTTTCATATGATGATATTGTATTCAGGCACGTTACTGCCCTATCCCCATGGCACCCGAATGCTTGTTAGTTCCACTTTCTATATTGGAATGAGCATTTCCTCGTTCGCTTCGCTCGCTCGCAAACCTTATAAATGAATTTCATGCAGCGAGGTCCATGATATTCAATGTTATGACAATTTTCGGGCACATCACTGCCCTATCGTCATGGAGCCCAGATATTAGGGTTACCTTTCTATAAAAGAACAACAGCAAAGTGCCCCCCACCCCGTTCGCTTCACTTCCTAAAAACTTTATTAATATGAATGATTCCCGCCAACAATATGACCGGAGATATAGCTTTACACTTCACCTATTGGTGACTAATTAAATTTTTTTTGCAATTTAAAAGTACATTTTTTATTTTTCTTTCGCTCGCTTTGCTCGCTCGCAGTATTTGGAATCTTACACAGTGGTAGTATAATATGTTCAGGCTTCACATTTGACCCACCCCCTATCAAATAATTCTGACTTGGCTCAAGCCCTCGCGGGGCACGCCCCTCGCCCCCCCCCCCCCCCCCCCCACCGCCCCTACTCGGCCGCTTCGCTCCCTCAGAAAGGTCCACTATTTGCAATGTTGAACCCCCCCCCCCCCCCTTGAAAAAATCCTAGTTACGGGCCTGGGCTTACAAATTTGTGAATGTACGCACTATTTAATATTTCGTGCAGTGAATTTCAGGATTTGTGCATTCAAATTAACAAACAACTTTGGCCGATAAGGTGGCTTGGGCAACCAGTTTCATTTGGGGGAATTTAATTTAATGATGTATTATTTTGTTCATTTGTTTCCATCTTTGTATGCGCATATATGTGTTTCTATCTCATAAGTTTGTTTTTTATCAGCGTTCTTATTTTGGAAATACATGTATGTTTAGGGTGTATTTTAATCCATTGCATTTTGCATGTTTTCTCAATTATGTTCATAACTGTCATGTAATACATGTAGGTACAGATTTGTTTTTCTTTCTGTTCATCTTTACATCTTTATTCATTCTTATCAGTTTTTTTTTCTTTATATACGTGCCCCCCCCCCCTTGGCTAAGTGCCTGAATATCATTGCCATAACATATTCTATATACTTTTTAGAAAAGATGATTTTGCATCAAGATTAAAAAATTATGCCATAAATATTGCATGTAATTTATAACACACAATGAAAAAAAAGAGGCCAGAGAGAACATAATTCTACTGAGACAATAATACAGATGTGTACATGTATTTCACATTTCATCATTTTCCCTCTCTTGCTCCCTCCCCTCCTCACCCTGAAAATATTAGCAAAATAAAGACAATAACAACAGTGGCGGATCCAGGCGGGGGCGCAAGGGCCGCGCGCCCCCTATAATTTTATTATTATTTTTTTTAATGCGACTTTTGCACATGATTTTTTTAAAAAGTCCTCCCCTGCTCGGTCGCTCTGCTCCCTCGGCGCTGGCGCCCCCCCCCCCTCTATTTCAAATTCCTGGATCCGCCACTGTAACAATGAGTAATAAAAAAAATACACAAACAAAAATATCGTAAAGTATTGTAATTCAATACATGAAAAGTTTATTTCAAGACATATTCTCTGGTATAACAAGAAAAACACTGTTTCCAACACATTCAAAAAATATGTCTCGCACATCTTCTTCCCAAGACCAATGTGTGTGCCAAATTTCATGAACATATTTCTTAAAAAATGAGGGAGTAGTTCGATCCGCAAGATTTGTAACGGACCGACCGTGCGCATATTCCTATACATCCCTCTTCAAACTTCATTTGGCAGGGGTATAAAAATTTTGTTATGGTAGTTATTCTGTTATCGTTAGGGCAAGCTAAAAACATGTATACAGAAAACAAAAAATGGGAAATGGTACTTTACGTCTTTTCCATAAGAGTTTGACACAATTTTAATATGTCTACCCTTTTAATACATGAAACATATCGTGCCTAACTTTTATTTCATACATGTGACCAGTATTGTGAACTACATGTATTCACAAATTCCACGTGTGGCTGTTAAACTTGTTAAGTTTCCGCGCGAGCGCGACGGTATACGTGCTAAGTCAAACTTTTGCTCCGTCGCGTCGCGATGCATGCAGTGTGAAAGTAATGGGGACAACGAGTCCGTACGTGGACGTTTGTTCCGTACGATCTATTTTGCGGGCAAATCAGGGTGAGATGTCCCCAGGACATATGGTCCTGATTCCGATCCGGATGAGGTGTCCGTGGAGACATCTCATCCGAACGGACATCTCATCCGGTGACACCGGCACCTGGGAGCGACTTTCTCACTGTGCTGCTCAAGGGTTGCTTGTCATAAAAACAACGACGAAAGAGGTCGTCACATAAAAGTTTATGATCATTCTCTCTCTCTCTCTCTCTCTCTCTGTGAAAAGAAATAAAAATGGAGTGCTGCAGCAACCGCAATCCCTGGATCCCAGGGCTATGACTAAGATGGTAGGCCTACTATGCAGGCTTTCCTAGTACCTCCTTGCTATGACCCACATTATATCGTGACATGACATAAGAGGTAGTTATAAAGAAAAATAGAAGAAAAAGAAGAAGAAGAAAAAGAAGAAGTCCATGCAGCGATAGATGGTCTTTGGTGGGTCTATACCCCCCCCCCCCCAAAAAAAAGGAACTTTACAACTATTCAAATTCATGCAAATACTATCATGAGCCATGGAAGCATTATCTCTACCAGACAATATAGACCTGAGTTAGTGAGAAAAGTTCACAGAGGCAAAAATATATGAAAAATCATAGAGCTATTTATAGTAATGTGAAAAATGTGGAGCGCCATCAGCGTCAGAACCTGCAGTGGTCAGAATGTAGTTTGCATTAATTATTTGTTGCTACATGTGTGATAAGTTCCTAGCAAGCTTTGCAGGGGTCGTCACAAGTAACCATTGTTGATAGATCAGGCATGCATATAATTATAATGCATTTTTAAACTAGTGTATTATAGTGTCTCAGTTTCATGTTGGTTGGGGGGGGGGGGGGGAGGTGTTTTGTAGTCAATTAATGACAAAACTAAAGACAATTATTGATATAACGTTCTTACATATTGGCGTGTATGACTACTACTACTACTACTACTACTACTACTACTACTACTACTACTACTACTACTACTACTACTACTACTACTACTACTACTACTACTACTAAACTACTACTTCTACTAAACTACTACTTCTACTACTACCTACTACTACTACTACTACTACTACTACTACTACTACTACTACTACTACTACCATAGGCGCCGGAAGTGGGGGGGGGGGGGGGGGGGGCGGTCGCCCCCCCCCCAAACGAAAAAGTGAGAGGGGGGGTGCAAAATGCATTTTCGCCCCCCCCCCCCATAAAAAAAAAAAAAAAAATCAGTAGTAAAGGAGTATAATTGGAGGGGGAACCAAAAAGAAAATAAACAAAAATAAAACCTGAATTGAATCACATCGCAAATGTTATTCCATTCAAATAAAAGATGAGTATGAGCCCTTGAAAGGTGAGCCCCCTTGAATGTTTGCCCCCCCCCCCATCCCAAACTGCTTCCGGCGCGCCTGACTACTACTACTACTACTGCTACTACTACTACTACTACTACTACTACTACTACTACTACTACTACTACTACTACTACTACTACTGCTGCTGCTGCTGCTGCTACTACTACTACTACTACTACTACTACTACTACTACTATACCAATACTATAACACTGCTATTTCTACTTCCTATTTGAAATGGAAACTTAATTATGTGAACCATATCAAGAATGACGACATTTGTCGTGAAATAACTTTCAAACGACATATATATAGAGCCATTCAATATTTTTTAGGAGTGGCAGAGATTACTATATTTTCAATAGCCCATTATTACCTGCATATTCTGGAGGTCACCTTTGCATTAAGATGTGGAAAGGGGATAACGCGCTTTGCGTAGAAAGAAACATGTTTTACAACCTTTCTTTGAAAAATATCAAACCACGCGTGATCTTTTCACGCTATACCGTTACATTTCTTAGCACTTGATCACTATTATTGTTACAATTAAAACGTTGAATACGTCAAATATTGTCACCATGCCCTTTGTTACTTTATTCAATTATCCGCGCAAAAATATAATCGCGTATTTCGCTTTAAAGTGCTGCTCTTAAGGTTTGCAATTCCGCTTTGACAATCAAACGTGTTTTTGAGACGAAACGACGACAAATATCTCTGAATGATCACGAAGGGCTAGGCAATACAGAATTAATGGACCTTTTCACTGTAACAATCCATAAATATCTATAAAGAAAACATAATAACAGTATGGTTTGATTTCTACGCTCTTACATTTTCTCTTGTTTTTCCTGAAATGAACAAAGAAGGGCATCGATATAATAATTATAACCAATAAAATGATATGATTCAAATTTCGCCCTGTGACTTTTCAAAGATTTTCATACAGATTAAAAAACATATTTCCCAGTATAGACAAGTATGAAGTCAATTCTTTTACTCATGTTTTCCTTTTTGACCGCCTTCGCCCTGTGTATTTTATTGTTTCATTCTCTCCCTCTCTGTCTGTCTCTTTTCCCCTCTCTCTCTCTTTCTTACTCTCTCTCTCTCTCTCTCTCTCTCTCGCTAACTACCTTACCCCCTTCTCTTCTATCTCTTGTTCTCTTCTACACTCTCTCTTTCTTCTTATACCCTTTATCCTCTGTCATCTCATGCTGACTTTTAACCCTTCCGCCTATACCCTATTTTGTTCTTTATTTCTTTACAAAACTTTACCACACTTTTCTCATTAATACTTAATTTTCTGTCATAAATTTGGTTTACCATTGGTTATTTATTTGAAGTATAAGTTATATATAAAGCTTTACATTTCTTGAATCATATCTCTTGATGGAAATGCTGAAAATGCTTCCTAATTGAATTCTTGATTCAAAACAATCCAGACAAATTTTATTCACTTTTTCCTCCCATCCTTGAATACACAAAATACCATGTCCATCAAGGACCGCTATTCATAAGGACCATCGTAATCATAAGGACCGCTATCCATAACGCGTGACTAAATGAATAGCGATTTTGTATGAATAGCGGTCCTTCTAAATAGCGAGCAAACCATAGACAAATTACCTCGCTATTCATAAGGACCTCCATTCAGGACCACTATTTATAACTATTCATAAGGACTGCTATTCATAACGCGTGTTAAATGAATAACGGTTTTCTATGAATAGCGATCCTTATAGCGAGCGGACCCCATCAGATTGGAGTGCAAAATCGTTTCTTCAAGTAGATGCAGTAGGATGCATAAATGAATATCATCTGATTCTGAATACCGCGATGTGAAGAAATGAACTAGCCCACAATTTTATGTTTCATTTTGATTAACGAAAAATACAGCCGGGTCATTCCATGAGGTTGAGGAAAAATTTATGACGATGTCATCGTAACATTATGGTATGAGATCTTCTATTAAACATGGGACCTTTTTTCCTAGGTTTTTATTAAATATGTCTACTAAAAAAAGTGGGGAATGCAGCCCCGCCCCCCCCCCGGTTCCGCGGCCCATGTATATTAGTGCCCAGCCATGAATCATTCCTGTTTCAGTTCGGTACTCTTTCAAAGCTTTGCTTAAAATGGAATTCTTTACCACCGTTACATGGATATGTACATTTAAATAACATTCGATACAATTTGGTTTGCCATTGATTCACCATGAATATCATGAAGAGTACTTCTCAACATATCATAAGTGCATGGCTATGCTTTTTACGCTGAACTAAATTTTAGCAAACATCGTTATCGTTGATAGGAGACATAGTTCCTTACTTCTGTTATATCACAAAAACTACCCCTAACCCGTGGAATGACCCAGTCCTATAAACAGAAGCTCTACGAAAAAAATGGTTTATTTTTTTATTCTTAATTATTCACATTGGTTGACAGCGTCTTTGTATAATTCAACGAAAATTCTGTCTTTTCAAGAATTTCCGTATTCAGGATATCCATGGTATTGAAATGGAAATTATATTGTCGGGATATATGTATGACATTCAGAAACTGACAGAACATGACAGGTTTCCCTCTTTTCTTACACAATGATGAGACCTTAACGATGTGAAAATAACTTATTCATGTGATTTAGACATTGTTACCATTTCAAGAAGAAAAACAAAAAAAACTTCGATTGACTCGGACGACTGAAAATTTTATTATCAACTGCTCTGCTGGCGAAAGCTATAACTTTCATATATAGTTTTGGAGACACTTAGATAACGATAAATAATTAATAATAAATATTTTGAAAACATCAGTAAGCGGCCCTTATACTGATTTGTGGAGCAAATTGTGAAACGTTTAAACTGCAATGGAAATTGGATTGGATCAATATCTAAATATTCTCGCCAAGACGGTTGTAAATGCAAATACGAATGCCGTATAACGGAAATAAACCTTAAATAAGTTCACTTTTTTTTTCTGATTTCAGCACACATGAACAGATTATTATTCTAACGTCATATCACATATTTGGTTATACAACACAACCTGAAATTAATTACGAAACCCAATATCGGTGCAGACATTAAAAATGAACTCAAGTTCTTTGCCCAAAATAATGAGCATTCAAAATACTTTCTATACCCCTGTCATTTACTAATATTGAATCACAATGACTGCTTGGTATAGTCGCGCTAATGGTGACAGGTTGAAAATTTTAATGTAGATAGCAAATTATTATTTTGAACAAATTGAAACGGTGGAAATAAAGACTGATTCTATCATTCTTCGGTTGCTCACATTACACTAACAATAGAACCGTCAGCTTTCAACGTGCGGTAACAGTATTTGACTTTTCATATGTTCACGAACAAACGTTTGTATAAGGGCATAACATGATATGTGTGCATTCACAAAACATATTCATATGACATTTGATCATTCACTTGAAATTTGATTACTATCTTTTTAAATACATAATGTCGGATGCTAAAATGATCAATATCAAACGAGAAACATTTTTTTTTTACATCGACACTGTCTGATACCAAACCTTTTATAAATAATATTCATTCTTTAAAAAACGCGATCAGATTCCTATAGAAGAAACAAATATGAGATAACAAGCATGATATGATAACTTATGTTTCTATATCTATAATGGGATATTGAGCTGATAACAAACAGCAAAACACAATTACATAACACAATAATTCATATTTGTTAATTGAAACTAGGAATATTAAACAAGAAATGAAAGATATTTACTAATCTTCACCCGACTCAGCATACAACGTTCCCAAACAATCGAATTTAAAATAATAATTTTCATACTCCCTCGAATATAAGGTGATAAACGTGCATACACAAACATAATTATTTGACATTTTGCATGATATTACTGTTTTTATCGGATGTTAAACCGAACATAAGCCAACAAACGTTACGAATTCATTTTACGTTTTATACGACGATTACAATGGCATTTTCGTACTTTAAACTGATATTGATTATCAATTGTACAATAAATGGTATTCAGTTTATACCATATTTTTTCTTAATTTTTTCATAATAAACAGATATTATAACAATTATCTTTATATACATTATCGCATTGTATAAGCTAATAAAAAGCAAATGCAACTACGCAATGCGTATAAAATACACGGCAAAATACACTTTTCATAAAAACTTCAAGAATGATATACTCATTACTAAATTTTTCTGTTCATTTAAGTTGTCTGACTTCTAAATGATATAAAAAAGTAAACACAATATCATAATCTATATTTCTTTTTAATCGTGATGCTTTCCATCATCGCTATCAGATTGGAAACCTAAACGCCAACATGAGAAAACCAAATGATTAACAACACATTTTCTGTCCTTTTAGTGACGTTTGTGCATTATCTTTTGATCTCGAATGCTATCATGAGCAGAAAGAGCTGAAATCATCCCAAAATTGAGTCTATTTCTCACGCAGTAGGTTGTTCGATTCACGAATAAGAGCAATTTATTGTAACTATAATCACTGACCTCTCTAAATTACAGCAATGCAGTAAAATGACTGTTTTCTTGCAAAAATTGGCATTTTTTTCCTGCTAAATTTTGCAGTTTTTTTGCACTTTGGTTAATAATTTCTTATTTCACTTATAACAAAAGGTTTCAAATAATTGAATAATAATTATGTCCCCCTTTATCAACAGTAGAGTATAGCGTTCCTTAAAGGAAAAGTTCACCCTGAAGTTTACTCGAGTTTAAAAAATGCAGAAAAAATAAAGAAAAATATTGGCGAAGGTTTGATAAAAATCGGTCAAATAATAAAAGAGTTATGCGTACTTAAAGTTTTGGATTTGTGACGTCACATGCGAGCAGCTGCCCATTGGTAATGTAATAAATATTCCATATATTCGCATTTTTTTTTACGTTCCAAGATAAATTAATATTGTTTCTTTTCAGAATCCAGTATTGAATAACATTTCTGACAATACATCAAATGCACAGACGAAAATATTCTAAATTTTCTGAGAAAATTATATTTTATGGAATATTTATCATATTACATAATGGAGGAGCTGCTCGCATGTGACGTCACAAAATAAAAACTTCAAAAGTCCATAACTCCATTATTCTTTAACGGATTTTGTCCAAACTTGCGCCAATATTTTTCTTTATTTTTTCTGCATTTTTTAAACCCAAGTAATCTTCGGGGTGAACTTTCCCTTTAAGTTTGAGTTCATGCATTGTGTGTCAACACTTACATGAAAGAACTTTTGAAATCGAATATTGAAGCTTAAAATGTACAAGTGAACATAACGAAAATGCCTTTTGAGCTTGAAATAAAAATTATAATACAGAAATATTTTCTTGTATATTCAGCGATCCAGTAGAAGTTTGAAAATATATAGGTTAAATTTTCTCTTTTATATCCGTCTAACTTGGTCTCTACAATTTATTAACAATTTATTAAAACAGTCATTCTTTCATTTATGTTTTTTAAATTTTCATAATTAAAACCCAAATAAAGGTTTGGGTTGACTTTAATAATCTATTTTAACATTTTTCGATCCTCTCTTCACAAACAATCGAAGTTTTAATTAATTCGTTATCATTTATCCTTACCTTATAATATAATTCATGTAGCTTCAATCCGCAAGTAAATTAATTGCACCCATTTTCTTTTCTTTTTTTTTCTTATTCATATGTATTGCACCCATTTTCTTTATCATTGATCACAACGTGGGCGACCTCCATGCTCAAATCATTCTTACGGGTGTCGTACTCGCTTTCGATCTTACTATCCTCCGTCACGGGCGCCGAATCTTTGAGGTTGCGTCGTCCGCAGCAGCTACAAAGTAGTCGTCTGAAGTCGCTGAGCCTTGTCCAATAGAGGATCGGGTTGATGATGGCGTTGACGTTGACGAGCCACCATGCAACGTAGTAGACGTTGTAAAACCATTCCGCGTTGTAATATCGTCCATATTGGGGATAGTACTGGAGGATGAATGGTGGCCTGGTGTATAGGCATAGCATGCAGAAACACATAATGATCCAGCAGGCTAGGTTGGAACATACAACCAGGATGAAAGTACAGAGAACCTTCTTGTTCTTCTTCACCCGGAGAACGTAGGCATCGGATGTGAGCCCGATATCCCTGGTCGATGAGGAGATCGTGAAGTACACCACGGCGTAGCAGATAGCGCAGATCCCGATGGCGACGAGCAGCATGATGGGGGAGATGAAGAAGAAGAAGAGATTGTCGCTGAGGACGTATGTGCTCAGGTAGACGGCGAAGACGGCAGCCCAGATGATCACGCAAGCGATGATGCAGCGAGTAGCCGTGACGAGGCGACGGTTTTTAAAGGGGTCAAGTCGTATGATGATGAAGCGGTGAATGGCTACGGCTAGGGTGCTTAAGATACTCACCATCATAGCAGCACCCAACACACGGGTCAGGATTGAAAGCTATTAAAGAATAAACAACGTAAGATATTTGATATGAAGTAGACTGATATAGAATCTGAGAAGAGAATAATATCGCTTTAACGTTATATTTATTTGTTTCTTTACTTACTCATTTATTCATTTATGTGTTATTATTCTTTTTAAATTCATTTATTTATTCATGAATCATTCATTTTGGCAATGTATATACATCATTGTTTCTTTGTTAAGCACTTCTTCTTTTCCGAAAAAGTGGCCAGTGGTAGCGCATCATTGCTGAAAGAATCTAATTACAAAGTAATAAATATTCAGTTATGAGGGGCAAAATTTTCCCAGCAACTTGGCCGAGATTGTGGTTCCAAATGATTTAGCCATTTCAGTGCCGAGTATGATTATCCTACCTACATAAAGTGGGTTTTCGTGGCACGCGAACGATTTCGTGGAGGACGAGAATGTCGAAAAAATGTCGAAAAAATGGCAAAGTCCAACAAACGTAGAAGTTTTTCTCCATATGTGTCGCAACAAATTATGGAGTCGTAAAACCATTCTTGCGCAGTTCGTGCGTGGTTCTTACAACATGTGTGCGAATGTCGTGGGTAGCTTTGCCGAACTAAGGCCAGTCCACATACACGAAGAACACGCGATTAAAATGGGAACAACACTAGAAATGATCGCACGAACTTCACTGCTTTCGCGAGACATGAGCGAGACATTCTTCAAATTGTCGGAATCTGTTAGGCCAGGGGTTTCAGGAAGATTTTGCGAACATTACGCACGTCGAGAGAAGGTCGTGCGCATATGACGAAGCTTTTTAGACATTATCGAGAGCATATCACGAGCAAATCACGACCCGGGATGCTGGAAACGTTCGCAAGAATTTTTTTTTTTAAATTTCCGCCGAACTAAAAACTACTCCCGCGAACAATATTGACTATGCTTTCGAACCCCCGCGTCAGTTTAGCGAACTTAATTTGGAGCCTAAATACGAATGTTGGACTTTTTTTTTCGACATTCGCATCCTTCGCGAATCGTTCGCGTCCCCCGCGAAAATCCTTCTATAATTATTACAATGAATTTAACCTTCAGGATTTAGAAAAGTTTGCATTTTCTTCCTGATATTTATTTACAACTTCCTAAAATAAAGTAAAGTTATTGACTTACATGCAAGCCAGCCCAGTAGGAAAGCCAACGTTGGATAGCGACAACAACCGATGCTACAAAATCACCCAAAGCGACGTTGAAAGTGAAGATATTCTGCGTCTTTCGAAGACTTCGGCAAGCTACGGTAGCGATCAACGTCGCTCCGTTGAGAATGATGGCTAGGATGCTGAACAACGAGAGGAATCCGACGAAAATATCTGCATCCATTATCGTCTTGATACGATGAAGTCGACGACGGCAACGAAGATTATTACGATGATGATGGCATAGACAGTCGATAATGATCTAGAGTAATGTGTATTTTTTTTTTAACGCGGAATGGTTATGCTTCGTCAAAGCTGGTGACGATAAATGATTTTATGATAACGATCAGATGCTTAGAGTATAACGGATGATGACGTGGATAGTAATGATGATAATTATGGTGATGATATTGATGATGGTGATGATATTGATGATGTCGATGATGATGATGATGACAATTAAGCAAGAAAAAACTAAAACGATGTCACTTAAATGATCATGAGAAGATTTGTGGAGTTCTTTTTTCGTTTACGGGAAAAGAAAGTCAAAAGAAGTTAATATGACACTATGGCATTTGATCAAAATAATTAACCACGCAGCTCTCTCCGATACCTAGGCCTATATGTTCATCAAACTGAAATGGTAAAATTAGTAACTTCCGACTAAAGAAATCTCAAGGCTGCAAGCTGCAAATCATAAATTGCAAATGGAATGAAAAGGTCAAGATTTACAGCTCTCTAATTCTCGCGCTCAATCAATTTAATAATTTTGTTAAACTGCAAACAGCCTGCGCCCTCTTTAATGGAGTGCACGTCAACACGGAGATGGTTTCATTGAAAGATATTACTCCTCATATTGCGCCAAACGAATGTAAAGCAATATTAACACTATTGAACAATCTGCTTTTACAAAATAATCTCTTATAGGCAACACTTTCGAAGCTATTGTTCTATAACCGGCGGAAATATAATAAACATGATAAAGAGGAAAATGGTTTATCGATTTCATATTTTCTTTTAAGTACTGGCGAAAGTTACAGAAAAAAAAAGAAAAAAATAAATAAGTGCCCTTTTCTCCTTCTGATAAATGCAATTTACTGCGGATAGTGCATTCTTAATTCTGATATAGGTGCCCCCTTTCCCTTCTAATAAGTACCTATTTTCTCCGTTTGATAAGTGCCCATTTTCAAATCTGATAAGTGCTCCCTCTTTACTTCTGATAAGTGCCCTTTTCCTAACTTATATGAGCCCTTTCCCTCTTCTCATTAATACTCCTTTTCATCTCTTATAAGTGCCTCTTTCAACCTATGATAAGCGCCCTTTCCTCTTCGGATAAGTGCCCCATTTTACTTATATTTTCCAACTGTTTCTTACAAAAAGAGGCATATCTAGCTTCAAAAAAAAAAAAAATCGGTGCGGTTTTATATGTAGTACAACTACATTGTAAGGTAGTGGAGCTAGAGGCAAGAGGGGCACAATGCCCCTCACTCGAATGTGCCCATAAGTTACACCAAGTATATAAGGGCAATATTTTCTGAAAATTTTCCCCAAACTCGCTCGCTACGCTCGCTCGCTCTTATAGTTTAATTTAATGAAATCAAGCAGATCGCATAAAGTATGATGATATATAGATGTAATCATGGTAATCCTGAAGAAAGACGACAGGGTTAATGTACGAATTAAAAGATCATTAGGCATTCCCCCGAAATTAATTTGTTGTTGTCATTTTCATTATATGGCTGTAAATAATGCACAACACGAGGACTTCAGCATTAGAAAAAAAGTGTTAAATTTTTTGCTCCCTCGCTTCGCTCGCTCGCTCATGAATTATTAGACCATTATACACAACTGCTAATTGGGGAAGCGGAAGCAGTGTCCAGAACCACAATAAAAAGCAAGAAGATGAAGTTGATTTCGTATTTATGCGCCGCGGAACCGGAGGGGGGGGGGGCTGCAGCCCCCCCACTTTTTTGTGTAGACACGTTAAAAAAAATCTCGGAAAAAAAGGCTCGAAAATTGTCATTAATGAGTGAAATCAGATCAGCCCCCCACTTTTAAAAACGTTCCGCGGGCCCATAGTATTAATTAACTGTAGGGTAATACCAATGTCACAAAATGTCTTTGTTTTTTGCTTTATGTTCACACTTTGTAAGTGCCCCTTTTTTCTCCAAAAGTGCCCTTTTTGGCTGGTGCCCCCCACTTTGAAATACGCTCCGCCGCCCCTGCCCATGAATATATATTCTAATCAAATCTGTTTGATTAGATCGTTTTAAGATTGTATTTCTTGTCATTATAGTAGTTCTCATATTCACTGCAAAAAGCGAATTTAGTCAGGACTCATGAACATCTGCTTCACTATTCAACCAAAACATAATAGGCTATTTACACTGGCAAAATTATGCTTAGTCGTGTACCATCGATGGGGCTAAACGAGGATTTAGACCTACCAATAGGACGGGATTCCTTATTCATATTAAAAATATTTGTTCATACCAAAAGCACTTACATTTTGTAGGTATATATAGTAGGTAACTTGATTTAGCTATAAACTTTCATAAAAAATGATAGTCCTTTTCGGAAATAACTTGAAATTATGTGTTTTGGGCGTTACGGTATGACAATCATTTGGAGTTTAAGTTTCCAATGTTATTTCATTTTCTTCTTCTTATAGGAGTAGTTTGCTTCCTTCAAGCGTAGATTCTTGCAGTTTATGAAATATGTGCCAATAATAATTTGCAGGTAAAAGCTAGGAACTAGCTAGTTGCTGCTAGCTGCCTTTGAAGACGAAAGGCGTTGACTGAAGGGGCTGTCACAACTGGTCCCGGGGGGCATGTCTCATTGAGACCTGTACATCATCGGCGTAAATCACTTTCTGAAAAGCACCCTAAACGGGGATTGCAATTGATACCCTAAACAATTAAGGAAACCCGTCTAACACCCCAACACCTCCGATTTTTATACCCTTAACGGCGATTTTATATCTTGCGTGGTATTATATTTGAGGATTACATCATCATCACAGACCCCTTTTTATTTTAGTCAAAGAGGAGCCGTAAAAGAAATTGGAACACATTACCGAATAATATTATCATCCCTGATTTTCATTTCACTTCTGAATATGATATACCCGTACGTTTTCGTGTATACGCGGATGATGCACAGGCTTCAATGAGATATGCCCCCCCCCCCCGGGCACTTGGTATACAAAATTTAAATAACTTTGTAGCCAAGAAGAATGAACAATTGTGCAGAATAGAAACTAAAATAATTAATGCTACAAGGTTATTTGCCAATAAAACTTTGCCAATAAAACTTTCACAACAACCGGACCTAAACTTTGGAATGCCCTTCCCCAAAATATTACTGAAACTCCTAATAATCATACGTTTAAAAGAAAATTAAAACAGCATCTCTTACTAACATACAAGGAAAAGCCAACCCTCCAAACATATCCCGGATACAAGCCACACGCGGAAGATTGATCCTGATCTCCCTCCTTGTTTGTTTTATGTTTTTTGTCTTTTTGTTTTTTAATGATTTATTCCCCCTCTCTTACTCCCTTTCCTGATTTCATCTCTTTTCCTCTATCAACCTGTCCCTCCCCATCTGCTTCTTCATCTAGGTGAGCCTTTGTGTTTTTATTAAGTTAGTTACTTAACGTATACTATATGTAAAAAAACAAACAAACAATAAAAACAAAACAAAAAACAACGAAGAGATTTCTGAATCATGTACATAATTATAATGATTTTTAATTGGGAACATGCTATTTACAAGCTCCGCTTCTCTGCTAGTTCCCTTTCGTTACCTTTTCGATTATTTTTATCAAGAAACAATTGAAATGTGTGTAAACCTCTCTCTGTTATAACATTTATTTAGAAAACAATACTGTAGAGGTGTTGTGGATCAGTGGATAAGTCCCCGGACTTTGAACCACGAGGTCCGGGGTTCAAATCCCACCGCAGCACTAGCGTCCTTTGGCAAGACGTTAATCTACATTTGCCACTCTCCACCCAGGTGTTAAATGGGTACCCGGTAGGATGCGAAAGTTAATGTCGTTTGCTTAAGGCCCTGTCACACCTTTCCGGGCAAGCCTTGCGTGTGACTTGCGGGGAACAATTTTTGCTACCCGGAGGTCTCCGCAGATGGCCCGCACCTGACAGTACCTAGCACGTATCTCGCCCGTAGTTGCCCGGAGGTGCGCACGCAAGACCGATTTACCCGCAGCCAAGTTTTGAGCATGCCCAAAACTTGTTCCGGGTGAGTCGCGGGGGATTGCCCGCAGAGGTCCACGTAGAACACCAGTAGGAGGCCCGTAGCGGCCGCAAGTCACAGGCAGTTAACCCGCTTGAAGTACGTAGGTTGCCCGTGGATCTGTGGCTATGCGCCGGAAACGCGTGTCATCTGCGGGCATTCTACGAGCATAATACGGGTGTTTTACTGGCAAGGAACGGTGTCGATACTGCCAACATCCGTGTAGCTGGTCAGTTCTGCGGGCGTGGAGCGAGCTATACGAGCAAATTGCGTGCATGTCGAGGGTCACTTACTGCCTTTCTGCTGGTTAGTTGAGGGTCGCCTGCGGCCAAGATAGACGTTCTGCCGACGGGGCATCTTTATTCCAACTGAAGAAAACGAGAAATAATGGTCTCTCCATCCACTCGACCAGTATTACCCAGGCTCGCACCTCGCAGGCAACTTCCACGCAGGTAACACGCAGTTGTGACGCAGGTACCCCGCAGCGCCCATATGTCGCCCGTAACTAACACGGATCAGTTTCGAAGCTCTCACGCGCCACCCACGCGCCTGACACGCAGGTCACACGGAATACACGCAAGTAGAACGTAAGTAGCACGCGTCCAGCAGGTAAGACGCACGCGAAATCCTTGTCCGTCCGCAGAAACTATTCTGCGTGCTGGAAAATCCATACACGCAACAAGCCCGCGTAGCTTGCCCGGAAAGGTGTGACAGGGCCTTTAGCAATGTGAGCGCCACGGCCCATTGCTGGAATACTCCCCAGGGAGTGGAGAATGTGCATACATTGTGTGCGGGCAAGCCTGAGAATCCGATGACTGGGGTAATAATATATCTGTAAAGCGCTTAGAGACATCTCCGATGTATTAGGCGCTATATAAAAGCGGAATATTATTATTATTATTATGCCAAAACCAAGTTCATATGCGTTATGTTTGAATGATAAGTTTCTTCTCCATGTAAATACTTTATATGATTTATGAATTGGTATCGAAAAATAAATGAATCTTGAAATGAATCTTGAATCAATCCGATCACAAATAAAAAAAATTATTCAAAATTTATACTTTCACTGTGTACAATGTAATATTATAATTGGTATCATATTATTGATTTTAAGATTATGTTAATTATTTATGACAATTTTTAGTATTCATAAGTGTGAAAATGTCTTCATTTCATCAGATTATGAAAATTTAGATATTTACAATTAATTTGGTACCGTATAAATTTGATATGATCAGACATATTTGAATTCTGGTGTTAACTATGTCCTGTTTTGCTTGCATGGAATTAATTTCCTCCATATATAAAACGCATGCAATACGTCTCTAGGGATCAGGAGTTGGTCTAGCCGTAACGTCTACGGGCAGCTCCTTGCCTTTGATTTCCCTACAAACTGACTCTGATCGGACTCAGGTTCGAATCTCAGTCACGTCTTTCTAATGGTCCAGACGTCGTAAATAATATACACGTCTGTCAAAACTCAATAGACCTGTTCACAAAATACTCACATTTTATGCATACTTGTTCTTACAACCTGAAAGCTTGTCAGAGGCTTGTCAGACATAGCAACAAGTAATTTATGCAAACTGGATTCCAAGTATCGTTGTTCATTCATTAATAACAGGTTACTGGAATGCCCCGTTACTCTGCTTTTCCTTAGGTTCTCCCATGATACTGCCCTTTCACTGTAAATTTTCACTTTTGATTACATTGAAATTGTTATTGATTATGATATCTGTATTCGATATTTGAACGATGTATACTTTCGATTGTAATGTTCATGGCAAATTTCTGCAGTATTATGAAATAAATTCATTCAATTAAAGGTCCCCAGGAAAGCAGCTGGATGCTATAGGATGACGTCACACGCGAATGTTAATTCCGATCCGCACTTTTACACTGCATGCATGCCACACTGCTGTTTCGACCATATAGTCTCGACAATGATTGTAAAATTGTCTATTTTTGCCGTCATCGTTTACATATTTCGGAGATTTCAAGTTTTGAATAAGATGTTCAAGCCGGGAAGCCCTTTGTTTGCTGTTGGGTAAGGCTGTCCTTTTGAAGTCAGTATAGACTAGTCAAGAGCAGTTTCATCAGCCCTAACTAAACTTGTTAGCCTGGCCCTGGCCCTAGGCTTCCCGTTGCCGTTGGCGTACGTTGCAGCGGGGTATCGCACATGCAGCCCACGAATTACGGGGATGATCGTGCACGTGGTAGTAAATGGGAGAGCTCCACGCCACGGCCATGCTGCAGCTGCACGACAGATTTTGCCTGCATTTATTTGCGCTACACTACGTCTTTCACTCTTTGCTTTCTCCACGTGTGTGCTGTATTCCCTATTCAGCCATGTATTCTCCATGTGGTGTAGATTTTCTTGTCAGTCAACATTACTTGTCACTTGCAAATTTATATTTTCCTGGTTTTCCACTTCTTTTATTTAAGTCAAATGCCCAACATATCAGTTTATCACTACTGGCATTGCCAGATTAATGCCAGTATATTGCCGTTGATTCAAATGACCCAATCGCACGGTGTGTATTGAGTCAGAATCGACGTAAGGGGGAAGATCGGCTCGGCAAGGAAATTCCATTTTTTTTCATCGAAATAATCGTCAAATCATGAAATCAAAGTGCCTGCTGGATAGTTACAGTAATTCTCTTGAAATCTAACATGTCTAAGTACAAATTTTCATCTTACCTGCCGAAATTAAGCGATGCGACAGACCAAACTAATGGGCGACATGGGCGAGGAAGATTTTGGTAAGTTGTAGTATCTGGCTGGAGCTCCCTGGTGGCTACCTAGTGGTTCCCCAGCTCAGCACACACTCATGATATAATTGCATGCTCTCATACAATACCTCTTCACTGCCTTTGTTTTCCTGCTGATGCTATATGCTACAGCATGTCTGACATAGCAACTCCTATGTTGGTATTGTAACAGGTGTCGGCTTTGACAAAGTTAAATTATACCACTTTCACTTGGAAAATTGCTATTAGTATTATTAGCTCACTGATGATTGACAGATGATGTCACCACAGGGGGATAGTGACAGAGGATTTTTTTAAAAGTGGGTGGGGCTTAGCAGGTTTTAGACGATTATCAGAAAATCATTTTAAAGAATATCTAAAAATCTATGGAACATATTTAGAAGTTAATATAAGCCTGGGTGTCAGGCCGGTCAACCCGTACGGAACCCGGCGGGTTGGGGTTTTTTGCCGGGTTCGGGCCGGGTCCGGGTTGCTGAGTGAAATGTCTGAACCCGGTAAAAATAACCCGGTAAATAATTGGTGCTGTAAAGCCGTTATGAGTATTAATTATGACTTTTTAATAAAAACTTGATAGTGGTAAATAATAGGCTTGGGCGGTTCTGCTTTTAGAGAGAACCGATTCCGATTCCGACGCAAGGTCTCAGTTCCACTGCACTGTAGCTGTAGAGTCTATTGTGTATAGTGCAGCTTTCACAAATGTCCAATTTTCATATAAAAACTCCACTTTATGAAATAACTATCAAAATTCTACATACATGGCCAGGGTAATCATAGTACAAGCTTCAATTTCATGACTGTAATGACGAAAACCATATTGAATTCGCGCTGTAATGATGAAAACCGTTCGTCTTTTTCAAGTTTTCGCGAGCTGGCTGCTGGATGACTGTGCATGGTATAACCAGGAGGTGGCGCTATACGTCATGTTCCTTTTTTTTGTATTTTTCACATGGCCAGTAGGCGCCATGTTTTTTCTGTGGTTCCAAACGAATGAAACTTATTCTTCCGATTGATAATGGGTAGCTTAGCTCAAATTATTATTTTGTGGTGTCACTATGGCGTTAATACAGGGGCGGATCTAGGGTTGCCAGCTTGCGATTTTAAGCATACTTGCATGCTCTTTTTTTTTTCTCTTTTATGTTTTCCTATGCACATTAAATGTTTACTTGGCAGCCCAAGGGGGGGGGGGGGTTTAACCCCCTAAACCCTTGCCATCTCTAATTAGCCATCTCTCTTTCGCTCTCTCTCTTCCAAGCTCTCATGTTAACCCTTTCAGGACAGGAATTATTTAAGGGCTAAATTGATCACATTTTGTTCTTCAAATTGGCAATGATAATATTTTTCTTTTAGTGCTACATGGGTCTAATAAGGTGTGATGTTTTTAAAATAATATTCATGGTTAAAAATTTTGTTGAAAAGTTGAAAAATTGCCAATTTTGATGAAAAACAATGATTTTGAACCTCTCATCGTGTTGCCAATTTAAGGATTGTAAAGCTTATTCTTGTTTTAAAAATTCCTGGCATCAAACGCAATATGGTCATGAAACAAAAATTCATTGGTGTGTGCAGAAATTTTTGCTCTTTCTACTCATGCATTTTTTATATTTTTTAGAGCTCTGAATCAAAAGTTATTGAGCCAAACCACAAAATGTGGTCAATTGTCTTGAAAGGGTTAACCCTCACTGTTCACAACGAGGTGTGCGCTACTAACAGCGTTGTACACACACAAGCAGTCCGACATACACACACTACACACACAACACACACTGATAATGGGTCCATAGTTATACCAAGCTCCTTGGTTATACATTCATATTTCCCACGGCTGCATGCTGGCTTCGTTTTGCGGAGCCGAGTAGCGGTGCTGGCATGACTGGAAGTTCAAACTTTCACTCATTCTGGGGCTGATTCCGAGGCTCTTATGTATTATCACACATCAGAATCGACTCTCGAAACCGCGGAACCGCCAAGCACGACTACTCGACTCCATACAACATGGAATCGACTCCTCGGTTCTCGGAACGGGAGTCGAGTAGGATCGATTACTTGACTCTCGCTCCCAAGCCTAATAAACAAACATAAAATTTACTGGGTTTCGGGCCGTGCCGGGACCGGTAAAAATTGTGACATCTTTACCGGTCCGGGCCGTTCCGGGTAATTTTCTACCGGGCCCCAGGCTTAAGTTAATATGAGATGTATGTAGGACTGCACACCAACAGGTATCAACTTGCATTTGGATGGCATGGGTCCTTTAATGTGTGTTAAAAAAAAAATCAAACTTTTTTGTCAACAATTATAAACAGTTGCTGAAAAGTGACAAGCTTGTTTGTCTTGTCTTGTCAAATGATTTACATATCTGGCTCCAAGGCCAAGGTACATTTGGCGACACATATCCTGTCATCCATCTTTGCTCTGTTCTGCCACTTAAACAAGGTAAATACCTTTTAACATAGAAATACATACGTGTATATATATATATATATATTTTTTTTTTTTTTTAACTTATTGTAGCTACACCCTGTATACCAAGACCAGACTTGGGAATTATATGAACAGACGAGACATTGCCAAAAACAGACTACAATTTCCTGATGGCCACTCTGTGACTGAGGCAACAGAAGTCGAAGGTGAAGACGAATAGTTTTAATTGCTTTCTATTACTTAAAGGGTACCGATCACCAAGAAATGTTTTGCTGTGTATGTTAAAGGTTCCATGTCATTATACTTTATAGTATATAATGAGTCCATATTTTGAATATATGTATATATTCAAATTGTGGGTTTCAAATATTACTTCTATAAAGATATATTGCAACTTTAATGACACTCCCTAGTGTAAAAGTGATTTGTGAGTAAACTACTCGACACACCCACTCATAGGCCCTTGCCTATGTGGGACTGTGTCCAACATTCACTGTTGCAGCACTCACAAACAGACAACAAAATTGCTCAAAGCAAGATCTAATTTTCTTAAATTTGCTATGATAAGGGCTTGCGCAGAACCAAACTCGTAGTTCGGTTCCGCACGCACCTTTATGTTATCCTTTACATGTATTTCCTTCTTGCTCCTAAACTCTTGACCTATACTATAGAATGCCAGATAAAATTTTTTGATTTTATACTTCCTGACGGTACACAAATGATTTTTTCAGGTGATTGGTACACTTTAATTGGCAAAGGTTTATAGGGATCTTCAGTATAGATTAAATATCAATTTTTATATTTTGCATCTGAATGATTCTATGTTTTTTCACAAATTGAATGAGAAAATTTTCCATTTTTTTTTTTTTTTTTTTTGTGCATTGTGATTAAATTACTAGCAAAAAAACTTCCACAAATGGTCTGTAACTGACTTTGAAAACAAAATGTTCAAAGCATTAAGGATTTTGTAAAGAAATACACAGTTAACAATGACAGGGCTGTTTCTTGTACAAATGATTTTTAAAGATAGTTATGGAACATCATTGAAAGCTGCATTTCTATTTTGCCATTCACAGTTTCTTCTTCTTAGTTTGGTTTTATTTGACAATTAGTCAGAGTTAACTATTTTCGCAAGATAAAGAATGTGTGGGTGTGTGTGTGTGTGTATTTGGGTTTTTACAGACGCGTATCAATCAGATATTACTTACGTCTGGGGACCGACCTTTAACGTCACCATCCAAAAGACATGACTCGGTCTCGAACCTGGGTCCGCTGAATCAGTTTATAACTTCCACTGTTAGCTGCAGGCTACTTGTATTTCCAGTCTCTCCTTTATACAAGTATCTCACTTGTATCATCAAATAATTAAATGAAATCTGATACATCAAATCCAGTTGCTTTTACATGTTCAGCATGTCAGTCCTTTTCTTTCAATCTTGTTGAAATGAGGTTGGAAGCTGAAGTTTTGAATAAAAGCTTGAAACACTGCATTAGACTATGTACATGTATATTCAGTGAATAGGTTATTGTTATTAAAGAATGTTGTCTTTAAAATGGCATTAAACTGGCAAAACTTGAACAGCGCCATCTTACAGTAACTGCTAAATTGAGATTATAATTTGAAAATTAATTGGATTTTATTTTGAATTTCGACAAACAGCTGTTTAGAAATTAGCACATTTTATATTTCAAACTATTATTTTTGACGTTGCACATGTGGAAAATTGCCTACAGATACATTAAAGCTTCTACAAACTAGAATGGGTCATGATGGGAAAATGAGAGGCACAGACACTTTAAAATCCTGTTGAAAGATGGTGCCATTAGGAGCTTCAATTTCCTGTCACTTTAATATCTTCCCTCATACAGGTGTGACAATTCTTCCTATACCCTTTATGAAAGATAACTATGCATACCTGATCATTGATAAAGCATCAAATGTTGCAGCAGTGATAGATGCTGGAGATGGGGAGGCTGTACAGGTATAACAATATCGTTCACTCTTAATATCGTTACTCTTGAGTGTTTAAATAATTTTTAAGCAGAAATCCACCCTGATATGTATAAATTCCTTAATTTTCCATTTTCGTTGTTGTTGATGCAAAGTAATGAATTTGTTGTCCCCGCCGAACGAAATTCGTGAGGGGACTATGAAACTGGCTCCGTTCGCGTGTGCGTGTGTCCGTGCGTCCGTCCGTGCGTCCGTCCGTGCGTCCGTCTGTCCGTGTGTTAGAAAATGCTATTTCTCCGTCATTTCTTGGCCGATTTTGATTCTGATTGTTTTATCTGATAGGGCCTGGGTGGGGGCTTCCAAACTTCTACACAGAATTTTGAAATTCATTAATTATGCAAATTTATGCAAATTTATTCAAAATTGACGAAAAATGCTACTTCTCCTCTATTTCACATCGGATTTTGATTCCGATTGTTTTATCTGATAGGGCTGGGTGGGGGCTTCCAAACTTCTACACAGAATTTTGAAATTCATTAATTATGCAAATTTATGCAAATTTATTCAAAATTGACAAAAAATGCTACTTCTCCTCTATTTCACATCGGATTTTGATTCCGATTGTTTTATCTGATAGGGCTGGGTGGGGGCTTCCAAACTTCTACACAGAATTTTGAAATTCATTAATTATGCAAATTTATGTAAATTTATTCAAAATTGACGAAAAATGCTACTTCTCCACTATTTCACATCGGATTTTGATTCCGATTGTTTTATCTGATAGGGCTGGGTGGGGGCTTCCAAACTTCTACACAGAATTTTGAAATTCATTATTCATGCAAATTTATGCAAATTTATTCAAAATGGCTGAAGGTTCATAATGTTTTCATGTTTTATATTTCAGTTGTATACATGCATTGTTGGTATTCTCTTCTTTTGCATGCAGTAACATTATTATTTTATTCACTAAAGTTTTTCACTTAAGTTTTAAGGTTCAGGCTAGTTAATTTCCACAGATCTGCACTTCCGGCAGGGACATTTATTACGCATTGCGTAATTTACTCATTCACTTGTTTCTTACAGGGATTGTTTAAATATTTTTGTGCAATGATTATATCAAGGTTTCAAGTATGAATAAATATTTTCTGTATACAAAATAGAAATTTATTGATTTTATTTAGTATAGTGCAAATTGGAGAGGATCTCTCAAGTAACCTCACAAAGTTGCAAATTTGTGTTTGATCGATTCCATTTCTTTATTTCGTATCGGATTTTGCTTATACCTTCATTGATTTCTTTTTCTTGCAGTGTATATTTCTGCCTCAATTAAAATCAACTTAATTATCATGGTGAACATCCCCTTTAACAAATTTGTGACTTAGTATGCTATTCAAATTGCACCTCTCACTCCATTGTCATTAAAAAGGTCAACTATATAAATATTTTTTGCTTGAAATAAAAGTTTGTAATTAACAACAAAAAAAAATAGTCTGTAAAAAACTGAATTATCATCTAGAGTTCCATACCCCTCACTAAAAAATGATGTACCATAGGGGTTAGGGTAAGGGTTAGGGTTAGCAGGGTTACAGATTCAACTCTTTCCATATTATCCACCTGAATAAAATGTATTTTGTTAATGGAGTTCTAAAATACTGACTTTTCATCTTTTGCAGAGAGTGATTGAGCAACAAAATGTACAACTGACAGCTATCCTCACAACCCACAAGCATTGGTAAGCTGTTCTTCTGTGCTCACAATGTGATCATTCTTTTTTCTCTCTACCATACCAAACAATCCATTTTGAGCTATTGTTATGGATGTATCATGTATGCATACGATATGAATATCTAAGATACAAAAAAATGTCCTGTTGACCAGATCACAACATTGTACATGTATTCACATTTCATGCATAGACCTGCAGACCTACATGTACATGTACATCATACCCTAGGAGAAACAATGCATTCAAATCTATGCATGCTTCTACAAGTTAAAGTGAAGTTATTTGATTCACTTGTGATGCAGGCAGTGTTGCATTTGCTTGTCAGATTGCAAAGTCCATACATCAGTTGTTGCTTGTTTGGACAAACCTCTTGCAAACAAGCAACCTATCAATGACCGGTGTATGCAATCCGTAATCTGACTATCAAATCATAACTTAGCATTTCTTCAAGAAGAAGAATGCATAATTTCAGTACATTGCAACAATGGATTGTTCTTGTAGCAACAATCAATGTGACTCTGAGAGGTGAATGTAATATGCACCTGGGAAAGAAGACAGCTGCATAAATTTGAAGAAATTTATGAAATGATGCATCCCACTTCACTGAGCAAACCTGTCTGATTCTAAAATGCCCTTATTTCTTTATTTAGGGACCATTCTGGAGGCAATCAGAAACTGAAATCTTTGCATTCTAATCTTGCTGTTTATGGGAGTGAGAGAGATCATGTGCCAGGCTGTACACAGTAAGTATACTCTCAAATCTTTGCATTCAAATATTGCTGTTTATGGGAGTGAAAGAGATCATGTGCCAGGCTCTACACAGTAAGTATACTCTCAAATCTTTGCATTCTAATATTGCTGTTTATGGGAGTGAAAGAGATCATGTGCCAGGCTCTACACAGTAAGTATACTCTCAAATCTTTGCATTCTAATATTGCTGTTTATGGGAGTGAGAGAGATCGAGTGCTGAGATATGGAGACCGTGCCTTCTGCGTAGCAGCCCCTAGGCTTTGGAACAGGCTTGGAATCGAGTTGTGGGATGCCCACCCAGTCTTCTGATGTGTTAGTCTGGTTCACTATGTAAGAAAATGGGCTTTCGTTCAAAATCTTTGGAGATTAGCAAAACTATACATTTTTATAATCGTTAGAACATGGGAAATTCAAAAATTGATGTTGGCATTTGCACAAATCACCGGCATAGCGGCCATTTTGGATTTTCAAAATGGCCGCTAAGTGTAACTCTTACTGAACAAATTAGAAGATATTTTTTATACAGATCCTCATCTTACCTTGTATGTATCATCATATTAAAGGGCATTAAATTTTCTACAACATGACACCACATTTAATGGGTTTGGTGATGATTTGCGATACAATTCTTGGCCAAGAATGTGATTGTTTACATATTTTTTTACAAATATGAATTTCTTCAAAATACCTATTTCTCATTATTTCAAAAGTTATTTTTACTAATTAATTCAAATTTTTAAAAAAACTGCGTATATGTACGGTTAATATCATATAAAAATTACAAGTCCATTGCTTATAAAACAAAACATTTATAGCGCTCTAAAGTTGACACTTTGATATTAGCTAAAGTAGAGAAGCGATAACAAAAGTGGTTACTAAGTGCTGCCTTCTCCTTGACAATGGTAACATTGGGAGACGTGAAATGGATTATTTCGGTAGTACATGCTATTGTCATGCAGATGAATATTTTAATGGGAAGTGTGATGTCAGATGATTCAGTACGATCATATTTTAGTGATATACAATTGTTTATTAGTTCCCGTTGCTATGATACAAATGTGCCTAATAACTGATGATATGTGTTAAGAAATGAAAAGGCTAACTGTCCAATAATGTATATGAGGAAACTTGGTTTTAAGTGATAATCACGATTCACACTCCAACACACGTATATACTAGATTATAGGGTACAGAACTTGCACCCCTACATGTCCATGCCTTCCCCTCCCCCTTTCTGTTTTTAAAATTAAACAAATTGGTACAAAGTAATATTCATAAAGTACTTTGGATAATGGTAAAAAAATCAATGAGCCTTAACAAATCATTAAAATCTCATGGTTACTGGAAAAATATCTGCCAATGCCTTACCCTTCTCCCCCCCCCCCCACCCCCTTTCCCTCTAAAATTTAACTTAAAACGATAACTACAAGTATTATTGGTACAAGGAAGCAATTGAGGCCATCAGTGAAATAACATGGGACCTGTATTCACGTGATAGACAAAATTTACACTCTAAAACAAGTAGATACTTGGTGGTGGGGTTCAAAACTTGCACCAGCACCCCCCCCCCCCCCCTCAGTTGTACAGGGAGGACATATTGATACCAAACAGTTTTGACTATCAATCCAAGTCTGGTTGACCCCCAAAATTGGGTCCCCTATAACATTTCCAAGCACTTTCAATATTAAAACGAGCATAGTCTTACGAGGTGGGGAGGGGTGGGGGCTAGGGGCTGAAAATAAAGTTTACATTCGGGCAAGAGGCGTCAGCCCCCCCCCCCCCCCCCCCCCCCCCCCCCCCCGATCTCTCAGTTGTAGATAAAGTTCATCGGTTGGTCTCAATCAGCGCATTTCACGCCTCTCTAAATTTTGACTTTCTTCATTTCAGCATTGCAAAAATCTTTTTCCACGAAAGATCCTTCTAAACTTAGGTGACGTTTTGAGTAAAAAGTGATTTAACACAATATTTCTAGCTACCACTGTTTATCTTATTTTTTAAAATTGTCTTACTTAAGCTTTACTATTTACCTTAAATAGAAGAACTGAAAGCAAAAAAAAAAAAAGTGACCTTTCGAGATTTTTTCTCTGTTTTTGTACAGAGTGGTTGAAACGCAATATTTCTTATTCTATTTGTATATCTTTATTTCTCCTTATTTATGTTATTAAGCTTTTACTATTTACCTTAAAAAGCAGTACTGAAAGTAAATAAAATTAAAAAAACAAACAATATGGCATGTAGGGAATGAGCATTTTAAAGGTTGTGAGCTGTCTGTGCTGTAATGGCGTGATCCTACATGTATACAATTGTAAAAGATTAGCCTAACTGGAGTGCCCTAAAACGTCTTTGGGCCAAGTAAAGTATGTAATAAATATTTGTTGTACTGTAAAATACAATTATTTAGTTTGCACATGCTGGTCGACATATTAGAACAGGAGGTCTGTCTCTAGTTTGATACAGTATAATTGAGTAGTAGGTTAAAATAATACAGCTAAAGAACTGCACTTGGTATTTAATTCAAGGGGTAGTTATCCGGGGGGGGGGGGGGGGGGGTGGGACTGACAAGTGATGATAGTCGCTGGGAAAGTTCGTAGACTGAAAAACAAGAGTCGTTAAAAGTGACTTTATTCATTTGCATTAAATTGTCTTCCAACCATATATCTTGCTTTATATGTCTGTTATTATAGGGTCTTTTTTCTGAATCAATATTCAGATAGAAAAGGGATAATAAAAGAAGAAGAAATTACAAATGATGTACAATGAAATAAAATCAAATTGCTGTTTTTCATTCAAATTGTACAAAAATATAAATTCTTGCCTGAAGAGAAGAAAATTAGAAACCAAAGTATAGCATGACTGTTTAATTTTTCTAAACTTGGTGTCAAAATATGTGCAAGACTTCAAGGACAAAAGCCAGAACGTGGCACAGTTTCAGTTTAGAGACGAAATGAAATTTGTCTGAGGGCTCCTGTGCAAGACTTCAAGGACAAAAGCCAGAACGTGGCATAGTTTCAGTTTAGAGACGCAATGAAATTTGTCTGAGGGCTCCTAGCGCCCCAAATGCTTAAAGTGAAGGAAGAATCAAGATTATAAGTTTGTGATAAATATTTCCCTTATCAAGGAAACATAAGCATCATATTTCATGTAGTTTTTATGTTGACCATAGAGAAAGGGCAAAATATGCATCTTAAGTCGGTCATTTTGAAAATCCAAGATGGAAGCCACATGAAGCGTTGACATGGGAACTCTAATGACGTCACCAATGTTTTTCCTGACCCTGGAAACATAGTATTAGAATATTCCAATATGTTTCTAGGCTGCCTTGAAGCAGAGATAGGGCAATATAATATTTCATGGCGGCCAATTTGAAAATCCAAAATGGCCGCCATATGCGATGAAGCGTTGGGAGTAGAAGTCTAGTAATGTCACAGATTCTTTTCTCGACCCAAGAAACGTAGGATTAGCATATTTTATTCAGTTTCTGCGTTGAAAAGAAGCCGACGCAGGGGGAAAAATGTATTTGTGGCGGCCACTTTGAAAATTCAAAATGGCCACCATGTCCAATGAAACGTTGAGATTGGAAGTTTAATTATGTCACTAATCGTTTTCCTGACCCAGGAAACAAAATACTGGCATATTCTGTTAAGTTTCTATTGGTTGACTTGAATATATATATATATATATATATATATATACATACATATATATGTGTGCCATTTTTAAAATACAAAATGGCCGCCGTGTGCGATGACGCATTAAGATTAGAAATCTAAATATGTCACCAATTGTTTTGTCGACCAAGAAAGGGATTTGAATATTTTTGCTAAGTTCCTAGGTTGACCAGAAGCAGAGATGAGGCAACTTATATATTACACGTATGCCATTTTGAAAATCCAAAATGGCCTCCATATGCGAGGAAGCGGTAGGAGAAGATGTCTAGATGTCACCATTTGTTTTGTGCACCCATAAATAGTAGGACTGGCCCATTTCATTACGTTTATACCTTTAAAAGAAGCCGAGATAAGGCAAATTATGTATTTTATGGCGGCCATTTTGAAAATCCAAAATGGCCACCAAGCCGGTGTTTGTGCAAATGCCAACATCATTATTTTGCTTATCCATGCTCTAACGATTCCGAAAATTTATAGTTTTGCTAATCTCCAAAAAATTTTGAACAAAAGTATATAGTGAACCTGACTTGAAGGCAGCCTTTGGCTTTATTTCTCTGTGTTAGAAAATATCAAAGTGTAAACTTTAGGGTACTATAACTTTTTTGTTAGATAAGCAATGGACTTGTAATTTTTATATGATATTGACCCTATATATGGTTGATTTTCTGTAAAGTTGGAAGTCATTAGTGAAATGGACTTTTGAAATATGGAGAAATATGTATTTTGAAGCAATTCATATTTTTGAAAAAAAAATGATAAAAATCACATTTTCTGCCCAAAATTGTTGTACAAATCATCACGAAACCCATCGAATGTGGTGTCATGTTGTAGAGAATTTAATGCCCTTTAATATGCTTCCACAAAAATGACAGAATGAGGTTCTGTTACAAAAATATCTTCAAAAGTGTTCAATACTAGTTACATATGGCGGCCATTTTGAAAATCCAAAATGGCTGCTCGGTCAGGGTTTTGTGCAAATGCCAACATCAATTTTCGGATTCCCCATGTTCTACCGATTCCAAAAATGTATAGTTTTGCTAATCTCCAAAAATTTTGAACAAAAATACATAGTGAACCTGACTAGTTTAAGTCTTCTCTTAAAACATTCCTTTTTAATTCCTCCTTTTAACTCTCCAGTCTTTTACTGTAGTCTTAAACTAAGCTTCATTTTGCTGATGTAATTGTTTATTGTTAACTGTCTATACTTCGCAATGTTTTGTCTTATATTCTTTGTATAAGGTTATGCTTAGTCATTTAAGTTTAATAATGTTAATGTTTCAGTTTCATTGATGATTGTTAATACTTTAAAGTTTTTCACTTTCCCTTCTACTTTTGTATGCAATGAAACTGTTTATTTTTACATTGTATGCTTCATTTTTCCACTTAAATTAATTTGTTTTAGGCTCGCATGCTTTGTAATTTTAGTTTAAGATTGTAAGATTGTAAATTTCATTTATTATTGTTATAATTGATGTTAATACAATAACTTATTATTATGTATTAAGCGCTATAGAAAATGTAATCTATTGTTTTCATTTTATCAACTCAATAAGTATACTCTCAAATGTATCCCTTCGCATACAAAAACGTTCTAAACTTTATTTCGTCTGATACATTTCTGTATGGACTGAAAAAAGTTTAACATTATAATAGACAGTGCAGGTGTAAGGTATTAGTCCTTTGAAGTTATTGCTTAATGCTAGGGAATAAAGAACAATATTAGATTTGTCCCAAGGGTAATGGGATGTTGAGGAGGCACCAAATTGAACACAAAAAAAAGAAAAAAAAAGAATGTATGTGTGTATTACATCTTTGAGCATTCTGAGTTTCATAAACATGTTTGATAATGCCACTCATATATGTACTCTTGAAACATTCCCATACTCTTTGTATTCTTGTTTGCAGTAAGATTAAGGATGGAGAGAGTATCCAAATTGGAGACTTGAAGTTCACTGCACTATTCACCCCTGGACACACTGTTGGTGAGTTTTGTCTTAATCAATCTCATTTTGTCTTGGTTTTGCTCTATTTCTCCATCTTTTTTGTTCCTTTTTCCTCCTTTTCTCCCATATTCTACAAAAATGGCTGGATTATATTATTTGGATGATTAATAGGTCATGTTCTAATGTGGCATCACTTTGCAAGAATTGTTATGCATTGAAAATGCAGGGATTATACACTGAAAGAGAATGGTCAGAATACGTAAAAATGGCAATGGCTATTTGCAATCAAAAACTTAAATGCTTGTTTCTGCATAGGAATGCATGTGAAGATGTAAGGGCCTAGAAAAAACATTGCTAGTTTTCTTTATTTGATGTAACAAATTATTAATTTCTCAGTTATTAAATATCAATGGATTGTGCATTTTAAAGGGAAGCTTGAGTTCTGGAAAGGTAAAAAAGAATTTGTGAGCTTTCTCTTTCTTTTTATGTTAGTTTGGAAGATTATCATAGTAGGTATGTCCCCTGAAAAGGATTGCTCTTCAAATGTTCGGGCCGAACATTTATGTGTAGTCCCATATACAACATTTCTGTGTGCAGTGCATGTGACTCTCAGCAGGATTGAGTCAATTTCTTATCATTTTGGTGATTCCAAACCTTACAGCATACACTAATTCTTATTTCCTATATAATCAACCTTTCCCAATTGCTTTGAGACAGTTTCTTTCACACAATCTCATGACCAGAACTCAACTTTTAAGCTACATATGCAGTTTAAGCTACATTTGCTTGTGCACTATCAACTGTCTCTGTGTACATACTGTAGCATTTGTATGGTAAAAGTCAATGGTTTATCTTTTATGAATGCAGGTCACACTGTATATCTACTTGACAGATCAGATAAAAACCTCTCCAGCTCTCTTTTTACTGGAGATATTTTGTTCTTAGGTGGAAATGGTGAGTTGTACTCGGGACGAAGTAAAAATGCAAGTACATGTACATGTACATGTAATTTATTTGTAGAAACAAAAAAATAATTTCTGCAATGTTTTTTTTTTTTTTTTTTTTTTTTTTGGGGGGGGGGGGTGGTAAAAAACTTATGAAGAAAAACTGCCAATCATGTAATGAGAATAAGAATAATGTGGCTTCTTATATAGCGCTCATGTCCGTCACATCTTGACACTCCTGGCGCTCCAACATTATTACTCCGGTCATAGCTGAGCAGCCAAATATGTAGCGCTCTAGCATATTGGGTACCCATTTACACCTGGGTGGAGAGTGGCAAATGTGGATTAATGTCTTGCCAAAGGACCTTAGTGCTGGGCTGGGATTGGAACCTTCAACCTTATGATTGAGAGTCGAGTGAATGAACCACTATACCATGACATCTCCACACATCCTGACACATTTCTTGCCTTGATTTCCTTCTAGGTCGAATGTTTGAGGGTCCTCCAACTGTTATGCTGAGTAGTCTAGATAAGATCTGCCAGCTGCCTGATGACACCCTTGTGTGGCCAGGTAAGCAAAGCCAATGCCTCTCATGTCATCATAAAGATTAAGAATTTTAAAGTATTTTTATTTTTATTCCACGTATTCTAAAGAAAGTTAGATTTTTTTAAATTCACCAACAGCGGGGATCCATACAAGCAATCAAATGCAAAAATACAAAATATTTATGTATCAAGACCTTATGAAGACTTGCTTTTTGAAAAAAAAACTTTTTTCTTGCAAAGACATTTTTCATAGGAAAGTATTGTGATGATAGTAATGATGATAATCAAGATGATGATGATGATGATGATGATTATGGTGATAATGGCTTCTTTTATAGCCTCTGCATCTGCCAACACTTGTGCTCATCGCGCTTGTTCTAAAAATATGTTTCTCTGTATGCACCATTCTTATCCAGTCATGATTTTTGTAGAAAATGGTAATAGAAAAAAACCCCATCTATGTTGTGTTTCTCACATTATTTTCTGTGTGTAAAAGTTTTAATTGGTTACAGGTACATGTAGGAGTTTTGAAAAAAAAAATTGTATTTCCATTTCATGTATGTAAATATGTGATGCATTTGAGAATCTTAGTCATCTTTCTCTTTGTGCACAGGTCATGAATATGCAGTAGATAATCTTCAATTTGCCCATAACATTGATCCAGAAAATGAAGATGTCACGGTAAGTATCAACAGCAGCCCTCACATTGTCGAGGTTATTGTATAAGCTCATTGACATGTCCAATATTAATTGCTTTGGTAAGGTTTGGGTCATTAGAGTGTAAAATATCTCTCAAAACAATGAAATTCACTTTATGAACTTAATATTTAAATTTATTTTAAAGTCCATTTGAACTATATATTGGGTCATTCAACTTCACAATATCGGATTAAATCACACATTCTATACTAATAGAAGTCAACATTATGGAAATAGTATTCAGCCTATGGGATATATAGAAGATTATTAGAAATATAACATATATTTTGTTTTGATATTTATGTTTTACAGAGGAAACTACATTGGGTTGAAGAGAGGAGAAAGGACAGGAGAATCACAGTAAGTCTGGCTATAGGATATATCTACATAGTTCTCATTACCTAGTTTGTTCCTTTAGTGTTCAACTCTTCGAGCGGTCTGTTAATGATTTGGAACAACCTTGTGTAGTCTAAAGCCAATAACATTTTGGATAAGCTAAGTCATGGTCAGTGGGACATTGTGAGTTTATGTGTACATTGTGAAAACCTCCAAGTTACCCATAAAATGCTGAGAACCATGGAGATTATTTGAAGGACTAGTTCCATAACAATTTTGCAATCTATTCAAGTTTACATTGCCTATTCCTCAGCATTCATTGAAGTTTTGTTTTCTTAGGGTATTGGGCTGATGTTTCTCCTGACATTGTCAGCACTTGTGTTGGTACATAATATGTACTTTCTTCTCTATACCATTCTTTCCTTCTCTAGGCAGCCTTTCTTTTATTTTGCAGTTATGCTGTATCCCCCTTCTCTATTAGGCTTTTTACACTTGATTTTATAACCCTGTACTATCCTTCCTAGCCAGAGCGCTTAGTTTCACCTTTTGATATTTAGCTTTTTTCCAGAGCTAAAATAATCCTGTACTATCGTGGGGTTAGCCCACTTTGGTAAAATGCAATGTGAACAGTTAGTGGGCTAAGCTTAGTCTCATACTATCAGTTGGGCTAAATCCTTGTTTAGCCCCACCGATAGTACAGGACTTAGCAAAATTTTGCAAGTGTAAAAAGCCTATAAGTCATTCATCGTGTCTGTTCTGAATAACAGCTGGGTTCATTTTGATTTTGGTATTACATATGTCAGAGACCATAATCCAAGTTATACGGGCATAATATTCCACAGGTTAAAAGATTAATTTCTCTGCATTCTTCTTACCAGAGCCCATCAACACTCAGTGAGGAGAAGACGTACAACCCCTTCTTGAGGACATCACAAGACAACATCTTGCAACAGGTTGACCCTGGTCACCAGACTACCTCAGACAGGCAAGCTTTGAGGGTCAAAGCACTCACCTACCTGCGCAAGAGTAAAGATAGTTTCAGCTACAAGCTCTAGTGCTTTCCTGTATTGGTATACTGTTTGTAAACTGTTTTGTATCTGTAGCTATTTACATGTATGTCACTATGCAATTGCTAGAGATGATTGATATATTGCAGCAGGTCGACTGTGGACACCTGACTTTCTAGAATTTAAAACAAAAATGTTTCCCGCAGCTCTTTTTTAATTGGTTATAGATGATAATGATAAACTATAATGTGAAAGTATTAAATCGTTGGGGTTCTGCCAATCAAAGGCTTTGGACACCCCCTTCATCTGTCCTCCATAGTTGGTTGGGGGTCTGTCTACTGAGAAGGCGTGACATCAAAGGAGTGGAATGATTGGCTCTCTCGTTAAGGAAAATCGCTTCAAAGATGATAAAACTGTCGAGTGAGGCTTAGCATTTTTTGTTGAGCCTGCAAGAACGATTTTAATGCCTCTCCACATTTACAAATAAGGGTAGGATTCGGGATCAATTTGTCATAGTCATTATCAATATCTTTATCGATAGGGCTATCAATCAGGCATGACCAACCCTGTACTGAAGTAACATATAAAGCTGATATCTAAGAGCTAGGATACCAACATTGATCTCTGAACACATACAGGTTACAAAATGCTTCTTGGGTGCAGTAAATCACTCTTGCTTCTGGTTCTTCAGCAGTGTCAAAGTCATTTGATTTTGTTGCATCATTAGAGTGAATCCATCCTCTTCTCCCATTTTGCATTGTCTCCTCCTCCTCCACCCCTCTTTTTCTTCCTTCTTCATGCGCTTATTTCAAAAAGTATTGTAACGCGACCAATTAAGCCTAATGATTCGTATCGGTATAGCTCACCAGTCAGACACATTCACAAAGCACAGATTGAAACACGGGTCAAATATGTATCTTTTAGATGATATTTAATGACTTATAAAATGAGAACTAACACAACAGTTACACATAGAACTTGATTATACATCATATGAACAAAGCAAGGCGATTAGAAGCCCGATTCCTGAAACGACCCCAGTATTAGGTAAAAAGTTAGAGACAACGGAAAGTACATTGGAAGGCGGCATTCCTCTTATCCACTTACATCCCTGCAAGACAAATTATCGAACTAGGGATTCATAAACATACTTACATGTAAACCACTTAACTACAAAAGCTACCACTAACCCTTGTTTTTATCGGCACTACTTAAACATGTCCTGAATCAGAGGAAATATTAACAACAGCATTATTATCTACTACATTCCTAACATAATGATAAGAATCTGAACTAGTGGGCATCCCCACGATTGTGACAACAAAATAAAGAATTATCCGGACGGGGAAATGACAACGTAAATTATCTACTCACTACAAGTCCATGTTGACGCGAGATGAGCCCCGGGGCGTTTATACATACATGGGTGATGCAAGGTTTTGACATTGATGGATCCAGCTAGTGCACATCGGAAGAGTTGAAAAGGTCCACTTGGGATGGATGAAAGAGGCTAGAGAGTAAAGTTGCAGAAGTCCACGTTGGAAAGATAATACATGAATAAATCACAGCAAAGCGTCCTTTTCAAACATATCAATTCTGATGTTGCTACCTGCCTTTACTGCGAAGCGTTTCTTGCGTAGCATGTTCCATGAGCATTGAAGATTTGAGAGATCAGAAAACGTACAAAGTGTTACTGCAAAGCGTCCATTATTAATGATATGTATATCACACCGATTCCCAGCAGTATAAGAATATATGTTACAGATCAGAAAACCCCTCTTGCCAGTGTGATGGTCACAGAACAAGTGTCCTCCTTCTCTCCCTATTTTTCCCTACCAAGCATTCACATA
Organism: Heliocidaris tuberculata; assembly: GCA_025618425.1. Classification (NCBI taxonomy): domain Eukaryota; kingdom Metazoa; phylum Echinodermata; class Echinoidea; order Camarodonta; family Echinometridae; genus Heliocidaris; species Heliocidaris tuberculata. Next base: position 32,022,900 of record CM046849.1, read on the forward strand.
CCCTACATTAGAGGAGAGAAGAGGGGAGCAGAACATAAGGAAACATTTACATTAATGGCAGCGCGAATGACCCACCCAGAGAAAGGAATGTAGACAGTAGGGTCAAGAGGGCAAGGTCTGGATAATGTTTCACATATCCATGTCCACTTGAGGGTCAGCAGACTCCATAGTACTGTACAATATTTACAACATTAACATATGACACACCCAGTAACAAGAAATATACTGGAAGTATATAGAGATGGAAAGAGGGCAAGAAGGTAAACACAAGAAAACTGTAAGAAGTGTAATAAATGTAATAAGTACAGAGTTGTATCATATTACACCCCACATGCGTTACAGTATCTTATTAAAGATGGTAATGTATCTTGCCTTTCACATCTATCTCTGTTCTCATTGTAAACTGCTTGTTGATTACAATGAGAACAGTTGTACATGTATCTAATCTTCTGCAGAAAGCCTTTTTAATTGACCCTTGTCTGTGTGCATCTGCCGAAATATGCGCTGGGGTAGCACATTTCCCCAGCCTGTATATTAACCTTGATCTTTAGTGGCGCTTAGGCTCCAATGATGTGGTTATTTCTGAAAAAACCCCAAACATTTATGGTACTGAAAATATTTTTGTTGTAGTAGTTTCAAATGTGCATATTTTGGACAGTATAAGAAGTTATAATTCTGTTTAAGGAAATTCTCCTCAAATATTGCATTAAGACATGCATGAGACAAATCCAGTTTTGTCTGCATTGTGTGCATTTTACTTCAGTTGGGAATAGCTTGACTTTCTTTAAAGTGTTTTTTTGCTTTATCAGCTCTCTGTTTTTTTTTTTCTGACAACACTTTTTTTTCTTCTCCCCTTTGTGTTACAGTTCTTCCTCCATTATTTAGACCTATTTTTCAATGTCCCCGACCATGTACATCACATACATAACTCCAACGTCAACATTGTATTGATAGACACTATCCTACATTTACATGTCGGTATATTGGGCACTCTTCTTGGTGCCTACTACTTTACATGTAAACACCATCCCTTTTGGCTTTCTCATGTTGGAATAAGCTTAGAGTTTACTGCAAGTAATATACCAAATGTAATACTTTTTATTATACTGATCATTAAGATAATTAAAGGGAAGACGCTGCTGCTCTTAAGATGCTGCCGCTCTTAAGATGCTGCCGCTCTTACGATGCTGCCGCTGTTAAGATGCTGCTGTGATTACACCACTGAAAGAAGGCTGATAACTGGGAGTTGTAAACCTCCCTGGTGGAATCCTTACGGGCTACAAAATCTGCAGCTCTGTGTGAAAGGCCTGACTGTCTTGCTGCCTCCCCGATAGCCCAAGCAGTCCGATGAAGGGACACTGGGTGGTGGGGCAAAATCCCAGAGAGGGACTGCGACACCAGGTCTGCTCTCAACGGAAGAGGAAAGGGGTGAGCTACTAGGAGACTCGTCAGCTCCGGAAACCATGGTCTCCTGGGTCAATGTGGGGCTATGAAGAGAACCCAGGCCTGATCCTCCCTGATCTTCGACAAGACGCATGACTTATAATTATGATAATTATCATATCTTGCTCTGGGGCCTACAGATACCTTCGGAGTCTCTCCTAGGGCCATATCTTTTTCAATGTCCTCCTTACTCCAAAGTGACTTACTGGAGGGATCCTGTACACTACTAGAGTGAAGAAGAAAAAGATACATCTTTGCACACACTTGAGATAATCAGGAGTATTAAAAAGAAAAAAATAATTGTACAATGCTTTGCATTGTGATAATTTGATGAGATAAGACTCCTTTTGCTGGAACTTGAGTCAAACAATGGAATAGCATAAAATTTAAAATAAAAGCTGAAAAAAGCAGTTTAATGTCCTTGTTGTATCCCATCTCTGTAAGCTGACATTTTAAAAAACATTTCTCTTGTTTTATTATTTTTGTGGTGTTGTCATTCATGAGAGCATGATTACAAACAGTTGCAGATGAGAGGAGATGAATCTGACATCTGCCTTATGCTTCTTTATTTTTTCCTTCTCAAGGGCTGATTCCAGTTTTCTTGTGGTTGTGCCAGGACTAATTGTGTAGTTGTGGTCATGCAGGAGATCAGGTCTACAAATAATTGCAGATGAGAGGAGATGAACCTGGCATCTGTATAAAAAGAATTTCTTGACGTATTCTATCTGAGCCTTATGCTTTTTAAATTTTTCTCTATCAACGGCTGTTTCCAGTTTTGTTGTGGTTGTGCCAGGACTAATTGTGTAGGTGTGGTCATGCAGGAGATCAGGTTTACAAACAGTTGCAGATGAGAGGAAATGAATCTGACATCTGTAAAAAAGAGAATATCTTGACGTTGTCCATCTGAGCCTTATGCTTCTTTATTTTTTCCTTCTCAAGGGCTGATTCCAGTTTTCTTGTAACTTATTGTGTACATGTAGGTGAGGTCATACAGGAGAGCAGGTTTACAAACAATTGCTGATGATAAAGAAGTACATTTACCTGATAGTAGTTCTCCTTGTAGGGTCACTTGCCCCGGCTCCGTCGTCTGTTTGCATTTGACCGTCGGTTGGAGTTTCATTATGCCAATGTTCTCCTCTGTCTAAGAGATCATAGTAGTGGTGTTCACAAAGAAAATTGCAACACAAAGGATTGGCTTCGAAAATTGCGCTTTTGCCAAATCCAGCAGGCAAAGCTATGAAAACATTGTTGCCTTCGAGAATATTAAGATTTGCACTTTCCTGTACATCCTTGAATTTTCTGTTTGGAATCTTTAGTTTGCCAGCCGCATGTGTCAAACTTTCTCGCAGAAGATCATCACGTTGCTGGCTGCTACTCGCCATCTTGGAAGAAGTTGAAATGACGTTATCATCACGTGACTTATCTTTTGCATATATATTCTTCAGCTGTTCATTGATGTGCCTCTCAAAATACTTGCTGTACTGCCTCTCGAGCACTACCGTTACAGCCTGAGTAGTGCTCTTCATCGCTGAACCATACTGAGAGTTGATTGGAAGTTCTTTAAGTTTTTTCAGAGTGGCATCGATACTCAACTTGTCTCCAAAGAAATGTTCCTTGGCTGAAACAAGGCATTCTGGATGTTATGCAGCATCCTTTAATGCAGCAATAACCTCTCGCACAACATTGATGCCATCAACATGGTTGATCTGTTGATCATGAGATGCGAAGAAAAGTCTCATCCATAGACCTGTAAGATATTTGCCGATGAGACCCATTACCTGGAGTTCTACTTTTGCTGTAGAAGTAGAATAGTCATGTGTAGGATGGCGCTCCTCAACCCACTACATGACCGATGTTGAGCAGTATTCTATCAGTTTTCCACTGATGTGGAAAAGGACATGCATTTGGTTTCTACAGTGGCAGGGTAATACACCCCTTGGAATGTTCTTACTGTCCAAGAAAGAAACAAACCCTCTTGGATCCCCCTTTCTACACTTGTAGTGCATCTTATTCATTTGGAGCACAGTGTTGACAGCAACACAGTCCTTTCTATACACCTTCCCTCTGGCTTCTTCATGGGTTTTCAGGGCAGAACAAACAGCTGTAGTGATGGAGTCTAGGGGATGCAGATGGCAGTTGAGTTCGTTCAGGCTTTTCCCCCACTCACTAACAATTCTGATCGCAGCATGGTTTGCTGCACATCTGACTTCAGGTGGGTACATGTTGCTTTGCTGGTGGGGGCTGCAGGACGAGTCTTTTCTTGGTCTTCAATTTTTTTAGATCGGTGTTTTACGGGAATAACTGCTCCGATAGGGCAAATAGGGGCGACATGATGTTGGGCTTTTGCTGATCCTTCCCGATTAAGATATGTTGTTCGATGTACATCTTTATCCTTCCTCAACTTTATCTTCCTCTTGTTAGGCTTTGGGTATATAAGTTTTAATTTCTTTGGGATCCAAGAATTACAATATGACTTCTTCTCACCACACAGACTTTTCAGAATAAAATTGTTAAGCTGATCTGCAAGAACCTCTTTTCCGGTGGAATTTAAATGCAGTCCATCTGCACAGTGGTAAAAGTCGTCACTAGCAAAAGGAGTTGTCCCATCAAAAATTGAGCAATCCATCCATTGCCTGCTTAAATTATGGAGCCTATCGTTGTAATAGACAGAGTTCAAATATAGCGATTCGTCATCCCATCTGGGCAAAATGAAGCTAAAATAGATCAGGACATTTCTGAAACGTTTTCTTACAGACGAATATAAACTAATGTATGAATGGAAATCTTTGTTTCAAACACTTCTCCCCAAATTGTTTGTGCCAATATGCAAGATGACAGACCCTGTCACATAGTTGATGACTCCTTGTTGGGCTTCTATAATATGACGACGTAAAGAGTCTATTTTTGCACCAGGAAAAAAATTAACAGTCTACTTGATATCACTTTCTATAGAATCCAAATTCTGCTGAACACCTCGAAAAATAGAATCACTAAAAACCTTGAGTAAGTACTTTGGTGCCTGGGCTGTTGAAGGTCTGCAAAAATAAAGTAGGTAAAATTCCAGACATTCCAGACATACACCTGTTATGCTAACCGTAACATACATGTACATTCATGGAATGCTAGTACATTGCTACTTACAACAACTTGTAAAATGGATATTCCAATTTGCAATTTAAGATTAAAAATTAATTATTTAATTAAAAAAAAATTTGGGGGGGGGGAGATCTTTTTTCTGTTGAAATAGTATTTGTAAAGACAAATATTTGTTAAAAATTCAGATCTTATTTTTATATCCTCAATGAATTTCGAACATACGCATGCATGTTCTTGTCATTTAAAAAATATCTTTACCATTAAAAATCACTGTACCTTTGCTCCACAATACCCTGCTTTGCAGAACAGGTCAAAATTATGTGTCTTCACAAAATTCACAATCCCAGCTGCTCCTCTTTGCTATAGTTAGTTATCTCTTCCTTGGTTGCTTCTGACAATGAATAGACATAAAAACAACAGAAAATAAATGTAAGTTGAACAGAAAACTAAGTCGAGAACAACATTGCAAACTTAGAAGTTTATAAAACACAAACAATTATTAATTTACTTGTAAATTTGCTTATAACCATTACTGTTCTATTATTAAAAGCAGATTAACATGAGATGAGTCTGGTTTCTGTAGCGGGGATCCACTGCTGAAGCAAGATGCAAAGCCAATACATTTATCTTGGCATCCTCGTCTCGCTCTCCCGTGGATTTGATATAGAACCTAATAGGATGAAATGAATTTCAATTTTAATATTTGAGCGTCAGCATTCTTATTTTTTGTTGTTGCTCTTTTTTAACTCAAACGCTGTCATTATTTTATTTCCGACAGCAATATTATATTATTTATACAAGGTTTTTTTTCTTACTTCTTTTACAATTTGGAACGATAAAAAAATCAAACCCAAGTTGTTTCTTTTTAATTGGGTTGTGTTTTTCTTTTCTCTTTCTTCAATTTAATGAGACATGGTTTTGTTTAAAACATAATAATTAGTACCTTCTCTTCAATTGCCCTGTGGTAGTTTCCTTGAACTGTCGGACTATTCTGTTAACGGTTTCCTCCATGATGAGGAAGTTGTCAAGCAGTCCCGTGATCATGAGAAGTACTGTTGATGCCGTTGGGTGTTTCTTGCTGGAAAGGATCTTTGTTGCCAACTATTAAGTGAGAAAAGACAATGTAGTGGTTACAACTTAAAAATCCAATCATCCAGTTCAATAAAAAAAGAATTTCTTCGCAAGTTTGCATCTCCCATTCTCCCTCCATCTGCAAATTGTTCATATTTCTGAATTAATATATATTTATGCCAGTATAATTAACTATATTTACATTTTCAAGAATGAGATGAAATCGTTGATGGAAATGATAATTTACAGTAAATTTCATTGCATCGATGTATTCTATTTTTGTTCTTATTTGTGAAATTGAATAGAAAATAATCAAAATATATTTAATGAAAATAAATTCAAGTGTACTTACCAGAAATGGTGCCAGTGCTTTCGCCATGTTGTTGACGATAGAACAGTGTTCGTCCTTGAGTTGTAGGGTTGCCACATCACGATGAAGCGTCAAACGCTCAGAAAGTTTGTGATGGCCCAGCACTGTTCCGTAATTCAAGTGAACATATCGTAGACCAAATTCCATCTTGTTTTTACCGATTGGATGAGGCTATGTTTTGGCAAGTTATGCTGGTCTTGCTTGGCGGTTTGAGCCTGTGATGCCACTACAGAGTGCTTGAAGTGCCCTACCAAGCGACTCACGGCTCCAGTGACTCTTCGTAACTCGCCGTTGTAGTCCAAGCCATTATCCACAATTTATTTAGCACCTCACTCCTGGACTAACAATTGAGATGTGAAGAGCAGAGGATGAGATAGTCCATGGTGACATAGTTCAGGGTTATCTTATTACTGGACTATTACATTCTTGGGAGTGTGCATTTAGTATTGATGTTGGAAAACACATGAACATTTATGGTAGGTCTTATGAAGAAAAAAACAACAAAAAAAAAAATTTGTTGATCATATCCAGAAAACGCCAAGAAAAGTACCATTGAAGATGTATAGATGTATGACTTTCCCTCTTTTCATAACGAATGATTCAAAATCAATTTAAATGCCAATATTGATGTTTTGATGTAACATGATTAAATAATATGCTATCTTCAGTTCATGTTTTCTTTAAACGCAAGGCTGAAATCTCCATTTGAAAACAAGAATAGATAAGTATTGATTTTCTTGATAAGACTAAATGTGTAAATTACCAAAAAAAAAAAAAATTAAAAGATAGTACATACTCATGTGCTTGGCTATTGAAGAGTGAGCATCTGTGACGATCTCCTTTATCTGTAATCCATGATCTTCCACTTGCTGTAGGCTCTCCTTAAAGCCCTTAGCCTCCATCAACGGAATCTTCATGTCCATCTCCCTCTTGTCAACAAAGTGCACATAGACTACATCTTTGGTGCTATGCTCCATCAAAGTATAAGTCATGTACTGGGCACTGTGGCCAGGACTATCATTCCGTCCATCCCCTACAAAACAAATAGTATTACATAATTTTCAATCATAGTTAAATTTACCTATTATTACCACAAGTAAATGAATTATGAGTTTCTTTAACTCATAATCCCATTCTTAGCTTACATAGTGCATGTTTGTGTTAGTTGAAATATTACGACTGAAGAGCTGATAAAGGTATATGTGATTTGATATCATAGGCTTTCTACATAAATTATCCCGATCCTTGCAATATGTTGCAAACTCAGTTCCACGGGCATACACACGCATAATTATCCATTGTTAGTGGGGGGGGGGGGATGATCTATTCATCATCCCCCCCACTAACAATAGAAAGTGTGTTAGAAAGTGTGTTTGTATCTACGCCACTGCTCAGTTCCCTCTACAGTGAAATAACCATTGCTTAAAATGTGACAGTCATCCACTTGAGGAGAAGAGCACATCTCATACACATAACTCATCACATGCTTCCGTCGTGTTTGCGAAAGCTCTCTAATAAGAACAACACACAGAAGTCTCTCATCTTGTTTCAGATGCCTGTGAGCAACAGCAAGGAAACCTCATGTTTGGATAACCTGTCTGGTCATCGTATGCACTGATGATATACTTCTAACTGGGGAACCAAGGGTATTGCCCATCTCCCTAGGCCTACTAACACAGGGAAGTACCTGGTTACAGTACAGTACACACTCTACCTAACTGATCAATATGATCTACAAGCATCATGACTTGTGACTCTGCGATCTGTATTATAACAAAAAACAATTGGATTATGGAAGCTTTCTCACATGTTTGGCCATGGCAGAAACTCGAAGAGCTCTGCTCTTCAGGTCTTGCCATTTCTTTTTGACATCCCTCCACTCCCTTCCTCCCTTGCTGCTCAGACTGTGGACCAGCTCTGCTCTTCAGGTCTTGCCACTTCTTTTTGACATCCATCCACTCCCTCTCGGTCTTTCCTCCCTTGCTGCTCAGACTGTGGACCAGCTCTGCTCTTCAGGTCTTGCCACTTCCTTTTGACATCCATCCACTCCCTCTCGGTCTTCCTCCCTTGCTCCTCAGACTGTGGACCAGTTCCTTCCAGCATCTCTGCTTCCTCTCTTCCACCTGTAAATAAAAGTTCTGCCTTAGTTTACTGGAAAATTAATGTATGAATTCACTCACTCTTTGTAAAATAATGAGGTGTTGGGTAGTGCTACATTATGTTAATACACTTTATGCCACATTCAAACAGTTTATACATTCAACTTTTGTAATGTATTTAGAGGGAGAAATATATTCTGTCTTGACAAGAGCTCTGGCTGTTCAAGTGTGTGTGTGTGTTTTTTAATGCGCTAAAGCATCACCACACACGCATCTTTACATTCCAGACATACACCTGTTATCCTACCCGTAATATACATTAATGGAATGCTATAGTCCATATGGAGTATATAGTATGGAGACCACATCTGAATGTCTCAATGTCTACAAAAAACATGGCAGAATAATATTTATGAAGACAAGCAGATATTAAAACACTGACATCTTGATAATACTTTAAAAATACCTTTAATGAAATAAATGTTGAAAATAATGTTCTTCCAGTATTCGCCCTCAGCCCCCCCCCCCAAAAAAAAAACAAAACAAAAAAAAACAGTTCTATGGCACAATTAGTTGCCATCGAGTCGCCTGAGTTTTGTCCCTCAATAGATGTTCATCCCGTCTGGAAAAGAATCCTTTATTGTCGCTTGCACACATGCTGGCAACTGAACCCTGATGTCCTTTCCCAGAAAGCCCCAGCACCATCGCACAAATTGGCGATAGGCTATATACCGATACTCCCTGCAAAAGGAAAAAAAAAGAGAAAGAAAAAGAGTTCATATTGCATTTATTTTAGCTTTATGTAGCATATAATGGAACAAGCAATCAGAGAATGTATTTATTATGTATTTTGGTTAGTTTGAAAATATTCACTATCACTTTGAATTTTTACTTTTCAAGACAAGTATTTATAATGCTCACTAACAAGGAGAAATTTGGCTCATTACAATTTCATTTGAATGGTATGTATGGCTTGTGACCATTTCATAAGACAAATCATGGTTGACAACATTATGCTTAGCAAATGGTTCTGTGAACCACTGGCGGATCCATGCCCCATCCCCGCGCACCCTGGAAAACCTAGAGGATTTTAAGACAAGGCTCCCTTTTAATGTAAACTGACTGTGCCCCTCCCCCCCCCCCCCCCCCCCTATTGCATTTTGATGTGTTTGTACATCTCAGGGTAACAGCTTTAAGTATTTAGTCATGTAATAATGGTATGAAGATCTTGCAGTTTTTATTTGAGAATGTTATTTGTTGCCTTTGCAGGCAGCTTAGAGGAATCCGTTTGACTTCATACTGAGACATGTGGACTTGAACTTGATTGAGAATCTTATAGTCAATCGGTTTGTTATGCAGTGATCTAAGTGAATGACTGTGATACACTCTGAATTCACATGTGTTCCCAGAAATTGATATGACTTCACAGAATTGTACGGAAGCCGTCACGTATGCGTTATTAGGTGCTTTGCTCTTTATTTCCTTTAAGCACTTTGTTGATATTTGTTGGCTGCTTGACGGCAGATGTGTCTCTTCCATGACTCTCTTGGCAATTTGCGCCACTGGATTTTGTCCATTTCGAACGTACCTCTTTATCTTCTGCATGTAGTTCTCATATCTCCTTGCAGCACAATTATCTAGACCACCGATTCTCTGAGCGTCCCTGTAAAGGTGTAACAGGGAATGAATATTATAAACCAAACATGATCTTCCATAGAGAGTTTGTGCCTGACTGACAAAGTGTTCTAATATCTGCTTGGCAGAATTTATTAAGATGCTCACACCAACCATTCGTTCAATGAAGTGGTCGTAGTACTTTGAGGGAAGAATGTTTTTAAGTACAAACTGACCGTTGTACAGAAGGAACTGGCGGAACTCTGTTGCTTTCCATCTATGGACTTCACTCAGTCGGCGAGGCTTCCTGCCAAAAAACTTCAGGCATAATTCCTTTCATCTCCACAAGTTGACTGCTAACTTGAGAAATCAAAGACGATGACAACTGATATTCTCCCTAGGGCCACGTATCCACAGATTGATCAGACGTCTAGTGACTTCCAAGCACACTTGGTGCATATAATCAGTAGGGAAGTCATCAGTCATGTCAAGACTTATAATGTCTGTAAATGGTGAAATGTCTTTATGATGTTCGGGTTGATTCTGATCACAAAATGATTTGTTTGTCCTCAGGGAATCAGTTTGATTGGGTAAACAACTTTTACGTCCTTATAGAACCCTTTTGTCTTACATTTATCACATCCGTAGTATCCTGAATAGAGTTTCACACACTTAACCATTACCTTTGCCGGTGCATCACAAATTACACTGTGGATATGGACTTTGATATGTTTAGAATGAACCTTGACACCATCGTTGACTGCTGACTTTAGTTCTATGATAGATTGATGCAGAAATCTCAGGTCTTTAGGTTTTCCACTACCAGCAGTCATGGATAGAGGGAAAACTAATTTACTTGGTAGATTTTTTGCGGGGAAAGTGAATCAGCTGGGAAGTTAATTATTATTACGGGGTAGTGCCCTCAGTAGGGCAAAGAAAGCAAAAACTTTTCGTGAGATTTCTTTGATTTTACGTAATAAATAGCAGGGTACTAACATAACTAAGATGCTGTGAAGTTTTTTCCTCCTCAAGTGAAATATTTATCGAATTAGAGGTGAAAAGAATAAAAATCCCTGGCCCGAAAAAGAGGGGATGTAAATATTGGTTAAAAATTCTTTCAGATCTTATCTTTACATCCTCAATGAATTTTGAACATACGCATGCATGTTCTTGTCATTTAAAAAATACTTTTACCATTGAAATTCACCGTACCTTTGCTCCACAAAATCCTGCTTTGCCAAACAGGTCAAAATTATGTGTCTTCACAAAATTCACAATCCTCAGCTGCTCCTCTTTGCTATAGTTGTTGACCAGGAAAAAGATGAAGGCTAAATCTTATTCCAAAATTAAAGCAACATTCATTAATTGGTTGAAAAATTATTTGTAGACATGGATATGTAGAGTAGAGGCTCCATTTCTGGCCTGCACCTCAGTCACTTCATCCTCGTCTATAAGGAGTTTTTGATTTGCACGTTCACTAGGGGACTGCGACGAAAGCGGTCATTTTTTCAGCAGTTTTGTTTTGCCATCATTGAGAAACTGTGACGACGTTGGCGCTATCTTTGGTAAGCACTTTACAAAACACCACATTAGAAGTCACAAAATGGACCCAATTGACTTGATTCTGCAAGCCGAGAATAGTGGAAGCGTAATTTCTCTAAAACTAACACATTCTCTTGTCTGTGATTTCCCTTAAACTTAGTGTATTCTTACCTGAAATATGCCCTGCATTCATCATTGTTATAGTCCTCTAAAGAGAAGTTCTCATACTCCTTGTACTTGAAGTCTATATATGTAGGCCGATTTGCGTCATATAACAACATGAATTCATCATCGTCTAAAACACCGCTGATATATGCGAAGGTAATTTCCTCCAAAAGTCTAGGGAGATTCGGCATGATTATGATCTTGCAATTACAGTATGCATGAAGATGACGTCACTAGAGCTGAGTGTATGTCGTCGTGTGAAATCGAAAAGGTAATAAATAACATCTGCGTGCCTCGTCAACCCTGCTTCAAAAAATGACCGCATATGTTGCAGTCCACTAGTGAATGTGCAAATCGAAAAGTCACTTATGTTATGCCTGTGGGACTGCGATGAAAACAATTGAACAAGCTTTTGCTTGAATCTCCTCTACTCCCTCTGACTTTCCTTTACTACTTAGCCACACTCTGCTGCACTTGTTATGTACATCTTCATACAGTTGTTTTCTAGATTTTAGCCTTTCCTTCTTTGGCTTCTTGCAATTCTCGTTTACGTTTTAACTTACTTTCCTGCTTTTCCCACAGGAGTTGCGTGCGTTTAGTTAAAGTTTCTTTCTACAATAGGTCATCCGTAACATGCTTGCAGGTTTCCAATTCCATCGATCTGAAAAAGATATAACATGAATCGTTCACCTCAAAATGTCCTCCACAATTCTGGACAGTTGTCCAGACCAATGTGCAGGCGAGGAAGGAGTCCGCTTGTGTCCTTTCGTCGTCTTTCGCTCTCAGTTCATCCAAGAACTTTACAAATTGATGTCCAGTCTCCGACTTTGTTCGTCTATATCTCTTTCGTAGTGTGAATGGCACAAAGCCTGCAATGTACCTCAAAACTTATTCCTTGTGGGCAGAAAACTTGGGTAATGCTGCACTTTCACGCTCCTCGAATACATTGCGCATCCTCAATACAGTCTCCAGAATGGTGGTGATTATCCGCTGGAAGAGTGATGTGACAGCAAACGAGGCCCTTTCAACATTGCCAAGTACTCCTACAAAGTCCCCCACTTTGTTACGTCGTTGTCCAAACATAGTTTGTGGAAACTTTTCCATAGCTCACAGTTCGACTTGGTTCCTACTGACAGATGTCTACTGCTCTCTATGACCTCCCAGACTTTGTCAAGAAGGTATGAGGCAATTGGCTTCAGCTCGTCAGCAGAGCAACACTTTATCAAGGACACCAAAGCAGTGATGTCCTCCAGTGGAGTGTAGACGCTCTTGGAATGCTCAGTATCAAGTAAACTAAGGAATATATCAACAGCTCTTGGAAGAAGATCATCCAGCTTGATGGAAGACTCTGGTTGGGCTGCTGGACAGTCTTCTTTTTCTTCTTTGGTGGAGATGTCGACGATATGGAAGATTTGAATTGACTTCAAGTTCCTCATCAAACATAGCTCATAATCAATGCAATCTTTAACCGAGGCCCTACGGGGTGCAGAAAAATGTTGTATAAGACCGAATTCCCCTGGATTGTGCTTGGGGACGAGCCGAATAGGGGAGCAGCGAAAATACACAAAAGAACGGAGATTGGAAAGGATCGTCTGACAACCGTTAATGAAACCAACGCAAAAAAGACGGGACTCGAGGTAAACCTGACTGTCCTACTTAAGCTAATTTTTTTCCTGATTTTTGCAAGCAGAATCTCAAGTTACACATGTATGTGATGACACATGACGACTTTCCCAGGTGAAACCCAGAGGAAAGCCATCCCTGAAACCCAAAATAAGAAGAGCAGCATTCTGGCAATGTGAAAGTTGGTTAAGAAAAAGAAGCATTCTTTGGTGATTAATTGGGGTTGGATCTAGGCTTCTATTTGCCGTTAAGGGCAGCGGTGTTGCAAGCGTTTTAGCCGTGCGATGTGGAGGCACAGTTTCCACATTTGTGTGTGTATCGGCAGGAACCGGCTGTTCCTCGCCCTCTTCCATGTCCTCTGGGGGTGGAACAACAAAGTCCGGAGTGACTGGCCTTTCCGAGGTGGCTCCTGGGGGTGCTGCCTCTGCCCCTTCTTCATGCGGTTCCCCGTGCAGTGCACAGGATGTCTCAAACACCCTTGATGCCCTGGCCTCCCAGAGGCCAGAGGTCTGCGCAAGGCAGGCCGGAAGTCGACTCTCCTACTCGCTGCTTGCACTCCACCATACTGAGGGTGGCTGGTAAAATAACTCCTCCGGGAAATACTCGGGAGGAAGCACATTCCTGGCGGGTTCCAGGTGTGGGAATCGGGCGAGGAGCTCCTGCTGGGGGATGTAATCTACCAGGTGATCCTATAGGCATTCCACCCACAGGCCCTCTCCCGACGCCAGAGCCAGGTTGTACTGGCCATCTGCCAGGGACACCACTTCTTCCCAAGGAAGGAAGTTACGCAACCTGACCAGCAGCCTTGGATAGACTAATCTTGCCTGGTGGGTTGCCCCCTCCACTAGTTGAACCAACGACCTGGCGGGGTTGGTGGTTGCATCCATAATTGCTTAGGTACAGAACAGACCTGCATTGGGAGATACAAAGGAAAAGAAAAGAAGTGTTAATGAGAGGGGGACACCCTCCCCAAACCAGCTGGTAAGGTGCTGTTCTCTCGGTCTATACTCCCCCTACAGGAATACTTAATTTCCCTCCGTTAACCAAAAAAATAAAAAATAAAAATAAATAATAGTGATTATGCATTACTGAAGTTAGCCTTGAACAAGTCAACTCACTATCACCCCCCTTTCCCCGGCAGCCTTTTTGTGGGATTGGCTGCATTATGGGGTACTGAGCAAAGAAGGGAGTGGGAGGGGGGGGGGGGGATAGCAAGTACAAAGTGTTAAATCAAAACAATGTTAGAGAACATGTTCAATTACTAGACACTCACCATGTACTCTGCTTCATAATTTTGTTCTCTCTGGGGTTGTGCATTTCCACCTCTACAACGCTTCTGTCAAATATGCCGAATATGTCCTCTTCAGTTAAGAGTGCAGCGTAGCACTGACTGTGCGGAGCATGAGCACATCCAATCCTTGCTTATCTGTTGAAAAAGAAAAAAAAAAAAATTTTTTTTAGCTTTTTATACATCTACTTGAATCTCAAAAATAAAATAAAATAGAAGTTCACTATGAAACTTTTAACTACCCAGCCCCCGGTTCCTCTTGTTAAGTACCCTGATGAGACCATGGACTTTCAAACACAAGCATCAGTTGTACTGTATCATAGTAATTTCTTTGCACTGGTGTAATTATCATGGATATATTTTACCTTTTCAGAACTTCACAAAAATTTACAATAAATTTGGATCATTGAGAGAATTAAAATTTGCCGTCATCATAAAAAAATCATCTTATAGAGCTACTAAAAATCAATACATTAAGACAAAAACCCCCCATATTTGATGAAAAATAGATCTAACCCCTTTTGCAAATGAGCTCTTTAAATACTACCTGGCTTTTAGTTGTAATCTGAGTATTTCTAGTTTTTCTTGCTTAGAGCAGAGAATGCAAAGCCACATTTATCTGCTCTTCACTGAGCCACGCACCGTTGCATTTGTTATGTAGATTTGCCTTTCTTTCTTTGGCTTCTTGCGATTCTCGTTTACGTTTTAACTTACTTTCCTGCTTTTCCCACAGGAGTTGCGTGCGTTTAGTTAAAGTTTCTTTCTACAATAGGTCATCCGTAACATGCTTGCAGGTTTCCAATTCCATCGATCTGAAAAAGATATAACATGAATTGTTCACCTCAAAAAGTCCTCCACAATTCTGGACAGTTGTCCAGACCGATGTGCAGGCGAGGAAGGAGTCCGCTTGTGTCCTTTCGTCGTCTTTGGCTCTCAGTTCATCCAAGAACTTTACAAAGTGATGTCCAGTCTCCGACTTTGTTCGTCTATATCTCTTTCGTAGTGCGAATGGCACAAAGCCTGCAATGTACCTCAAAACTTGTTCCTTGTGGTCAGAAAACTTGGGTAATGCTGCACTTTCACGCATCCTCAATACAGTCTCCAGAATGGTGGTGATTATCCGCTGGAAGAGTGATGTGACAGCAAACGAGGCCCTTTCAACATTGCCAAGTACTCCTACAAAGTCGCCCCACTTTGTTACGTCGTTGTCCAAACATAGTTTGTGGAAACTTCTCCATAGCTCATAGTTCGACTTGGTTCCTACTGACAGATGTCTACTACTCTCTATGACCTCCCAGACTTTGTCAAGAAGGTATGAGGCAATTGGCTTCAGCTCGTCAGCAGAGCAACACTTTATCAAGGACACCAAAGCAGTGATGTCCTCCAGTGGAGTGTAGACGCTCTTGGAATGCTCAGTATCAAGTGAACTAAGGAATATATCAACAGCTGTGTGCGTGATTCTGCTGAAAACACGTTTTGCATCGTCAGCTCAACATTCCACGTTGGGTGGCTTCACAGAAGAATCCCATTTAAATATCAACTGTATAAAAAC